>AJFL01001222.1:0-38791 GCA_000467735.1 Rhytidhysteron rufulum CBS 306.38
AGGGGGGGGGGGAATCGATATAAAGAATCACAACTCATGCATCTAGCAAACACCACAAAGAAGTTGCCCAACTACTCAACTTCTCACCCACCTCTTCCTACCCAACCAACCCCTCAAACGCACCCCTCCACTCCACAACCCCCACCTTCCCCCTCCCGCTTCCCCCCTCAAGCACCCTCCCAAACCACCCCACCAAATCCCCACCTAAAACCCTCCCTAACCTCTCAAACCTTGCCCTACACCCCTGTCCCTCAAATGCATATCCCAACGGCACACCCTGCCTAACCATTTCCCGCCTCCGATAAACATTCCTGCCCGCCTCATCAAAAGGACTCTGTCCAATAACCGCGAACAGCAGCGTCATAGCCAGCGCATATAGATCCGTAGAGAAAGATGGCGGGGTCGAGGAACCGGGTGTTAGAAGTGTAGGGCAAAGGAAATCCCAAGTCCCGCCTCCGAGGGGGGTTTTGGGTTTTTGTTGCTGGGATGCGGTTAGGGAGGGGAGGTTTGCGGATGAGAAGTCGGCGTAGAGAGGAATTGGGGTGGTGGCGGAAGTGGCGGGGTATTGGAGGAGGATGTTGGATGGTTTTATGTCTGCGTGGATGCAGTTTTTGGTTTGGAGCCATTCGAGGCCGTTTAGTAAGCTTAGTGCTAGCTTGGGGAAGACTGATGCGAGCGTTTCTGCTCGTTGTGTCTCTGGGAGCTTGTTTAGTTCCGTGACGTAAGACTCTAGAGTTTGCGGTAGGGCTGCCATTACTATGGCGCCGTTTCGGGCGTCCAGTCCGTAGAAGGGAATGATGTGTTTGTGGGCAGAAGGGGAGGAGCTGAGATGGGAGAGGATCCTGGCTTCGGATTCTAGAACCACCTTCGCCGACCTGCCCGCGGGAACCTTGATCGCGTAGGCAGAGGGGAGCGGTGGAATTCGGGGAGTTGGCAGTGCGCTGTGTTGGATAGGCGTGAGTGGAGGGGTAAGATCTGGGGCTTGTGGGGTCAGTGAAGATGGTGCACTGGGATGCGCCAAGTAGACGTCGCTCCAGAGACCACTTCCCAGACGCTTGGGTTTTGGGGTTCCGAGTTCGTAGTTGATGATTTGGTGGGGGAAGTATGTGAGACTGGCACTGGGGGTTTCGTCTGAAAGCACCAACGAATCGATGGATGAACGGCCTACGGGATCGGTCATAGGTGAGAGAGGAGGCGTGGGCGAGGTGCTCGTATGCGGGTTGAGTATCGCTTTTTGGGATTGTAGAAGCATCGTGGCGGTAGGAGACTCTGGCGGAGGGCTGTATATCCTGGAAGGTGACTGTTTATGGCTCTGTGAAGGCTGCCCTTGATCACTGTCTCTAGTTATAGAAGTAGCGATCAAAGGAAGGATGCGCCTCGAGGTTTTCGAAGGTCGAGGATCCGAGCAGTGTGGTGAATACATGTCGATCGGGGAGACCCAAGTCTATAAAAGCA
Organism: Rhytidhysteron rufulum CBS 306.38; assembly: GCA_000467735.1. Classification (NCBI taxonomy): domain Eukaryota; kingdom Fungi; phylum Ascomycota; class Dothideomycetes; order Hysteriales; family Hysteriaceae; genus Rhytidhysteron; species Rhytidhysteron rufulum. The sequence continues at coordinate 1,456 of AJFL01001222.1, forward strand.
TGGAGGTATAGACTACACAATGACAGGCAAGAAATGGGGTAACAATGTAGGTATCCGCGTTGGCAAGTCAGACAAGGAGCGTGAATTGGTGGAAAAGCGAATACACAATGTGGAACTTTCTGAATGAGGGTGGGCAGACAAGGGAGGTGTATACAATAGTAGTACAATGCAAGGAAAAGCTACTGGCAATAGAAACCCAAGTATTGAAGAATAAAGTCCTAAGGGGAAAGGGAAAAAAAGCCTCTCAGACGGCCGCAGCGATCATGGTGCTGATAAACAGCGACAGGCACAGGCGCAGTAGAGATGAAGTCACAGTCATCACGCGCAGGACAGACCGGGGAAGACTAGCAGGCAGATATATGGCCAGATCTGCCCCGTAGCCGCCGCCCGCCGGCAAGACAATCATGTTCGGAGGATGGACGCACGATAAGGCTGGCGCTGCATCGACGGGAAGGGCAGACGGGCCCGGCACGGCCAGTGAGGGCGAAACGTGTTTGCCATCCTCTCGCAACACCGGTCGGGGGCAGGATGCGAATGATGAGAGAGGGTGCTGGGGTTAGACAAGAATGAGGAATGATCAAAGACAGCCGTGGACGACGATTCGGAGCCCGTCTGGGGTTGGTTGGCCTGGTTGGTTGGTTCCCTCCAAGGCTTGTCGTCGTCCACGGATATCCGCAGTTCACCCCCCCCAAGCAACGTGGAGCGATCCATTGGCTCGACAGCCATCCATCCAGCAATCTTCCAGCGCCCCAGAACCACCGACCGACGACCATGATCGACCGCCGCGCCTGTTCCTGTTTGCAACAAAACGTCGATGCCCAACATGATGTTCTGTCTATGCGATGTATGTCGCAAACATCCTCCTCGACGATCAACACCCTCAGTTCAGAGAGAGAGAGAGAGAGAGAGAGAGACACACACACACACAGACAAGCGGGCACCTCTCGTCGGGATCCGTCCATGTTCCATTGCCGTCGTGCACGGATGACGTCTCGATGTTTAGCAAGCAATCTTAGAAGCTTAGAGCCAAAATCCCACTCGTCGCTTGGCACAACAACACGGCAAAAAGACCACCCTTCACACCCTCTCTACACAAAACACTGCCAGCTCCTGTATGCCACAACAGGAATGCCAATGCACCCTACTTCTTCTTATCTGCCACACACCCGCTCACACAACTCCCGCTCTAGATGCAATAGATGCATGCATGCATCCCCATTCCCGAGCCATATTCCCTTCCGTCTTCCATCCCACTTCCGTCCAAGCACCTACCTCTCGAACTCACGATCCAATCCCAATTCACCACTGCTTCAAACCCCATCCACAACCATCCACAACCATCTTAAACCCCTCCAAAACCCCCAACCCAAACACCCACCCAACAGAACCACAAATCCCCAAACCCCCTCTCAAAACGGAAGGTAAAGCAATCAGGATGCGCTAAAGCACAAAAAGCGTGTCGATAAGCCCCGTAGCCAGAATCCCTACCAAGCATCCATGGTTCCCCAAACCCAACCCCAACTAAAATCTCCTCATAAAAAACCCTTAAACCCGACCCATGGATCTTTCTCATTCCCTATCAAATGAAAATCATCTTAGGAATGTGGACGCAAAAGATGGGGTTTCAGTGGCAATAATTCGATGTTTTTCAGCTTTCAACAAAATGCTCCGATTATTGGGAAGGATGGTAATTTCGGCTGCCAGATCCGACCCGCTAGTTAGTGTAGTGTCGAGAATGAATGTAGTAGGCAATTGTGTCCCGGGCGCGTAGAAGAATACCTAGACTGCGTGATACATGGGAAATGCAATGTATGCAATGTATGCAATAGACACACCATCAAATCCCGAAATTCTGTTCTGTAATATCGCATAAGCACTCAGCTCACTCCAGGCACACCGATGTAGCAAGGAAGCGAACTCGACTCTTGAATTGTAGTACGGTCTTCATTTACGGTTCACCTTCTACAAAAAAGAACTTCCCCTAACCTCCCCACAATCGAAACTTCCTTGCCTTCATAAAGGCTAACACAAAAAGAAATACACTTTCCTTTCCTTCTTGCTCGAGAAATAGGGTGTCCATCCAAGCCTTCGCCAATGCATTGCCTATTTTCACAGCCATGCAGTGTATAAGAGAAATTCAACTCCCAGATACGCCTCTTTAACACATATGAGAGAGTGATAGTCAAAGGAAAAAATGAGATGAGGAAAGGAAATGAGACAATTGTAAAGATTACATCAATTATCCTTCAAGAAAGGGGGAATCATGCAAAAAGGAGCAAGCCCCAAAAACAAAAGGATCAAACTTGCAAAAAAGACGCCTTCATGTTCCCTTTTTCCGGGTTCCCGTGGGATGAGGTTCACTATGCACAATGCGTTAAGACCTTACTACTCACAATCCATATTAAGCGAGCCAGGAGTTAACCATACCGCTTCGAAAGGCGGTTATCATACAGATCTATGATTCTCTCCTGTTCCTCATGTCAATGGTCATATCCTGCGCCTCTTTGCCACGGGCTAGCGTTGTTGGCCTGTCGGTAATTTTGCTGACCGAACTGCTGATTGCCATATCCGTCTCCACCTCTCGACGATGGGTTACTGTTACCGTAGTAGGACGGTGGTGGTTGTGAAGGAGTCGATCCAGGGAACATAGGGACCGAAGGATCCGCTGCCGGTGGTGCGTAATGCTCATTAACGTAGCCCGTCTCCTTCGACTGAGCAAGGTTGTGGGACCCAGACGAGAAAGAGTCATCGTCGTCATCGATGCCGCTGCGTTGTTGATACGGGCCCTTGGGTTCTCCACGAGCAGTAGCACCAAGGGCGTCAAGCTCAGTGGTAAGCTGAGTCTGGGACTTGATGAAAGAGCCACGGTCATCGCGCATTGGCTGGTATCGGCTGTCGGGGTTCTTGGTAAAGAGGGCAAAACCTGACGACACCAAGACCATGACGAGAAGAATAAGGGCGAAAACGACGTTGAAAAGGAAGAAGAGAACGCCGACGACACCAGTCACAATGCCCTATATCGGTTAGCGAAAGAAATGAGGGTACAGAGAGCAAAAGAACCTACGGGCTGGCCGAAAATCTCGGAGAAGATGAGAAGGAAGAGTGAACTAAGGAAGTTCATCGCGGCAATGGCGATGTTAAAGATGTTGGTCTTCTTATCCATGTACGGTCGGAGAACGCTCACAGCGATAAGTAAGGCGGCCTCAATCAAAACAAGAGCGATGGCCTGGACAACTCCGCTCTTCTGCGATAATCCGATGAACATGCCCTTAACCATAAGATAGAAGAGAATGGGAACAATGAAGTAGTAGGCGGTAGCCTTGAACTGGACGTAGAGGAAACCCCATTTGTTAAGAGATGCAGGATCCGAGTACAGGATATAGGCCGGGTTCTTGTGCATCGTGACAGAGCGTTGGGCGATGCGAATAACCTTGGAAGACGCCCATCCGAGAATACCAATCATGGTGAGAAGCGTGAAGACGGCCAAAACTACCTCACCCGAGGAATCACGGACCGTCAGTTGCCAGAAACACAGCACCATCATCTGTGGGAAACCGATGAGAACAATACGATAAAGGATGCCCTTCAAAACGGTACGCCATCCATTTCGGAATTCAAGGAACTTGTCGCCCTTCATCTTGCCTGCCTTGACGAGACCCTCGCAGACGAACTTGAAGATGACAACGCCAAGAACGACGAGAATGACAAAGATGACAAAGAACGTATACCCGGTGAAGAAGACATTTGTCGGCTCAATCCTGGCGCGGAAACCAACACGCTCAATGCCACGAAGGACAGCCCGCTGCGTCGTTTCAGCGTTGTTGATGGCATTGTTGCTTCGGGGTGCTAGTCTGCCCATGCTACGAACGGCATGTCGAGTCATGGCCATCATGTCACGCTTAACCTTTTGGACTTCAACCGATGTGGTGGATAGATCGGAAAGATAGGTTGAAGGCGTACCGCCAGTTGCGCGTTGGTACCAGGTAGCCATCTTCTGCAAGAATCCGATACGGATGATACCCATGCTCCATTGGAAGTTCTGGGTCCACGAAGCGACAATCGGGGGGAGCGAGACGGAGGACATGCCGATGAAAGCTTGAGCTTGGAAGTATCCAAAGAGCGACATCGCGTTGGCGGCTACGTGGGCGGCAGTGTTGGAATGTCCAAGTCCAGAGGTGATAGCAGAAGCGACCAAACCGAGACCTGCAATGAAGGCGGTAGCCCAGCCCACACCCTTCTGGTATACAGACTTTCCGTTGGAAAGATCGGCTTCCACACAAGCAAGTTGTTCGCCGCTGTCAGCGCTGGTGATTACGATTTTGACCTTGCCGTCCAAGTCGGGAATTGTATAAGCGATGCCTATATAGATCAATGTTAGAACAATCCATCCAAACAGCACGTCCTTACTGACCAGGAATTTGCTTCACAGCATCTGCGGGAACATCGGCATTCGAGTCCAGTTCGATGGGACCAGTGTTCATAGGGCACATTGACTCCTTTAAGTTGTCGTCATCGCAAGGATCCAGTTCCAACTTCACGGCTGGGTAGCCATAGGCGATGACCTGGAGCTGAGCTTTTACATTTCCGGTGATGGAAGAAACACCGTTGATCGCAAAAGCCAGCGAATTGTTACTGGGCGTGAAGGCGACATTGAAAAGGGTGGCAGAGAAGCTCGAATTGGACTGACACGGGTTGAGCGACTTGGTCTCGAGCAGGTATTCGGCGGAAGAGAGAGGGAGGGCGGCTAAAGCGGCGGTGAGGAGAGCGACGGGAGATTTCGATAGCGACGGAAGCATGTTGGGTATCGTGAGTCGGGGGAGCAATCGAGCGGGGGAATTGATGAGGTCCTTTCGCCCTCAGGGAACCACAGCGGTACTCCGGGCGAGTACGGATAGGGAGGTAAGGCCAAACCAGCAGGCGGAAGGGGGTTAAGACGGGATGAGCGAGCGATCCAGGACGTCGTAGGGGAATTGGGGGGAATTAGTGAAGAAAGAGCAAATATGGCGAAGTGAACGAGCGATGATGAAGAGAGGCTGAAAATCCGGTGGTGTTGCTGCGACGACGACGTAGTTGGTGGCAGGTCGTTGAGGTCGACGCAGGCTGGGAAAACCAAGAAAACCGGGCAGCAGGGCTGGGCGAAGGCGACTAAAGTAAAACGATCGTAGGTGGACGTGATCGGCGGGCCGTCCTGCTCTCCGCCAATACACAGGAGTTTGGGAGGGCTTGAGGGAGGGTTGGAGGTGTCGAGAAGATGCAACAGAGTTTGAACGAGCGTGGTGACCTGCTATGACTGAAGGCAGAGTCGTGGAGGAGAGGTTGCGGGCGCAGGTGAAGGTGGAGGGCTTGGTGTCTCAGCGAAGGGAAAGGGGTCGAGGGGCGAGACGAGAAGGGTCAGGGCTCCAGGATGGCTTGGCGACTTGATCCTAAATCAGGACACGCGGCTCTCCCCCAGTATTGTGTGGAGACGCCGGTTCTGCGCTGCTGCAGCGCGATCGAAGGCAAAGAGAATGTTAATAGAACAGGGCAGTGGCAGCAGGATATCGTCAGTTATCCACTTCTTCGCAGTCGCCTCCGCAGGTTATCAACGGGGAGCTGCTGCGCGGTTTGCCCTCTTTGTCGCGGCCAGCCCAGCAGCCCACTCGCTGTTCGCGGACAAGCAGCGTGGAGGGATACCTGGGATGCAGCGCAACGTAACAAAGAGAGCTGCTCCGCCACGCTCGCCCAGACCGTCTCTCTCATTCAGGCACAACAATCGCCCTCTGCACCCGCACCCGTCGTTCGTTCGCGACCGTCGCCCTGTGATTGGCAGCGCGCATCCTTTCAGCTTGGTCGTCACGAGCAATGATGATGCGCACACGATTGACACGATTGTCACCACTGGAATCTCTTGTCTCTTGTCTGCGATGCTTGCCAGGCGAGCCAAAGCGGCAAACCTGAGGTGCATCGCCATCTAATGATTGCACCCCTCCCTCTCTGCCTGCCATCTGTCTCTCCCTACCGGTTCACCGTCTGCCCGTTTATTGTTATGAACGATTGTGTCATCGACTTGGTTGCGCTGTCCTTCTCCATGCAAGTCGTCATGCTGCACGTCCTGCAGCTCTCTTCTGCAGCCGGGGAAGCGTTGCATTCAGGTCAATAATCATAATAATAATGGCCATCGTATCGTGTGCTCAACAATAAAACCAGCCTGCACCCCAGCCTAGGCGCGCTCCCGTCCATCAACCGCTAATTAACCCTCCAAGCACCTCAGCATCACATGGACTCTCGTCCTCCCATATTCTTCCTCTTACCAAGAGCCAGCAAAACCCCCTCCAAGAGGTCAAGACCGGTCACGAGAGGCACCCAACCTCAATTGATCCCCTCCTCGCCCAACTCCAAGCTCCCCTGCCCCAAAGAAGCCCATCCTGAGACATGGGATGACAGGTACTCCCATTTCCCATTTCCCTCACGGGCCGATGGATCTGCTCCGTCGCCGTCGCCCGTCAGCATCGTCGTGTTTTACTCGTGTCGGAGATTTCTGGGCCCGTGGAAAGCATCCCACCAACCAGCCAACAAGGCGGACTCGCACGGCCAACAGCTTTACCCTTTGTCACTCAATCAGTCAGCACCCAGGATTCCGCTTCAGGTGATAGCACGCCGAAGAATGGAATTCGCGCTCTTTGTTGGGAGCACTACCACTATGGTTCACGATGTGTTTTTCTGCCTTGCCCATGGTGTTCACGTCGTATTCTCGACCGTGAAATTAGCTGTCGTCTTGAGCCTCATCGTTCCCTAGGTCTAGATGCCCTTGCAAACCACCTAACCACCAAGTCCCCGGGCGCGCGCGTATTCGCTGCCCATTTCGCATTCTCGCCGAATCAGCCTTCTCCGCTGGAAAACGCTCTCCGTTAACGTTCGCTATATATGGCGGGTTCGAGAACTTAATCCTCGTGGTGCCGTTCACCGTTGCCCATGTTGAGTTAAATCAGCCAGCTGAAGGGAACCAGATCGCGGGCGGGCTTATGTGTAGTTTTCCACGCCGTATTTTCCGATTCTCGTGCATACGAATAATCCATCGCAGACTGGCTGCGCATCTTTCCAAAACGATTGCGACTGATGTGTCAGGAGCTAACCTTTGTACAAGATAGTCGCTCGGTGGATTACGTATCTTGTCCTGCAGGAATCGTTCGTCCTCATCAATCACGACCTAGACAGGCATGTAAAAGAGTTTGGGGCAGTGCAGTCGTGAGCGTGTTTTCGAAAGCGGAGAAATTTGAAATTGCCGTGGATAAAGAAACGTCGTTACAGCACCAATTGGCCTGTAGGCGTAGCTGGAGAGTGTAGCTTCAAAAAGACACCAACTAATCGGGAATCGGTTCGACTCTCACTTACGTCACCCCAATCCAACTTCGACCTTTTCGTCTCTTGCCAGTAACTTATCACCAGACGTTCTCACTGTCGAACCAGCAAAAATTTTCTCTACTACCCACGACAATGCATCCTACTTCTACCGGCCAACCAACTTAACCTTGGTTCTCACGTCCATCTTGATTGAACCTTGGATCGAAGCCAGTCCACGCAACTCCCAATATAAACAAAGCATACGACGAAAAGCACACCGCCGGCCCAGAATACTCCCGACAGGGGTATCCTCGGAATACTACATTGCATCCTCGGTATCTCCAGCATCACAATGGCGAAAGTTTATGATGGATGGGATCACTCTTTCATTCTGCTAACTTGAAGGGTGGCTCAGTAGGTTGGTTGAGGATTCAACTTCTACGATACATGCAGTTGCTAGTCCGAACCATTGGAGTGAATCCAGCCTTTGAGAATAATGGCACGGCAGTGAGTACCTAACTCGGTATTAACTTATATGCATAGCATACACTCCGCAAGTAGCTTTCTCTCTAGGAGATTCCCTCGGAACCCCTTCTCCCTCTTTCAATCAATCGACAAGCCACACTCACCTAAGGGAATGTCAACAGTAGGAGTTCATGTCCTTCACATGGCATGCGAACAACAATGTATCCAACAGAACCACGAAGTCGTATGCAGGAGGCAGTGGACTTCACCAACGTATACCATAGCATACTCAGCCACGGAGGTAGTAAATCACCATATGTTCATAAGAAACCCCGTCCATATGAAAGGAGAATCAAATACCGAAAAGTTTAGACGTCTCTGACTTTTCGGCTTTAGCTCGGGTTTTGTATCACCAAGTTGATAGAGATACAAAGGTAGAGATGGAAGCTGAGAGTTTTGAACAGGAGGAAAATCAAACTCCATAGAGATAGAATAAACAACAAATACACGTATCCCTTTAAACACCATCCGCTAACACAGCCAAGCACCCTCACCACCACGACCTTCCCCATCCAGCACCCCAAGAAACCCTCGCCTACCCTTAACCCATCAAAAATGACACATGAACCTTATAACTCGCTCGCTCAACCCAGTCCAAAAACCAATCTATTTACCTTTAACGAAATTTTTTAGCTTCTTGTTCCTACATACACATACATATACATACCTACGCGACTAAATAAATAAAATAACTAACAATGCATATGAATCCCTTAACTCCCTCGCTTACACCGTATCCCGTAAATCGTATACAACCATCGCACAAATACATACATACATGCGCTCATTCATGCAATGTGCATCTGCACCTACATCCAGGTTCTCGGCCCCGTGACACGGCATTTATTGACCTACATGAAAGCGAGGCTACCTTTTTTTCAGCCCCGACCCCATCGTGTGAAAGGGGTACAGAGACCGTTACGAGGGTTAGCGATTTTGGGGGGTCGGTAGAGTAGTTTTACTTGTTGTTGTGGCCATTTCTCTTGGGTTCCATCGAGGTTCCATCGAGGTTCCATCGATTTTGTGGTACATACGTTCTGAGGAACCTTGTTTAGGAATTTGAGGCTGAGTGGGTGGGTGTGGAACCGAGATGCGATGAATGCGTGTGTTAGAGATTTAGAATTTTGACCTGGTGTATGTGGGCTGTGTTTTTGTTCTATTTTTGGGGGGTTGATTCGGGGGTGTTTTGGCCGTGGGAGGGTGGTTGTGCATTGTGTGAGGTGTAGAGATATTGTTTGAATTGGGAATGTTGATAGTGGTGGCTGAGGTTTCTTTTTCTCGAGGGAAGGGAGTGTGAGTTCGCGATATGTGTGGACCTAAACATCATGAACCAAAATATTTATTTTACAAGTAGTTGTTGTGTTTTATCTACTATCTATCAATTAAAATTTTTTTTTAATATAACATCTCTTAAATACAAGCGGAAAAGAAAAGTATGAAAACAGTAAGAAACCAATTTTAAAGCTAACATCTATCAAGGAGTATGCAATATGATGAAAAATGGTTATTATCAACAACGAAGTTTTCGTTCCTCTCTTTTTTTAAGTGATAATTAATTCTTGATATACAAAAAATCGATTTATTATTATCAAGAGTTTTACTATATCGTTAGTTGAAAACTAAAATAAATAATGATAAACGTTTACTATTTAAATCAAAAACCAAAACCATTAAATAAGAAAAATATTCACAATCCCACCACCAATACCATAAACATCCTCACCAAGACAAAATCACATCATCTAAAACATATAAAAGTTATATATCAATTTAGTATGAATAAAAGTTCAAAAACTACATTTACAAACGCTAAAGATGTTTTCCTAAGAAAGAAACCTAAGGTAATCCAGACCGTAGCAACCATACAGCAAAGTTACAAACCAACACGCCCTAAAGGAGTGCTGTAACGTTAATAATAACGAGCGACAAATGCAGTTCGTACATGTTTTTTAACAATCCTTTTCCAGAATCCAAAATAGTCGCCGGAATGAACTCGCCATGACCTAATGATCCAGAAATGCAGGTGAAGAAGAATCGTGATACAGTAATTTTTTTTGTGTATGCTGGAATGTTTGTGCTTATTGAGTGAATTCATCAATGCCTGCTTCCTCGGTCTCTCCTTGATGGGTTGAAGAATACAGTTTAGCAAATGCGGAGTCTTGGTCATCGAGTAATCGATAAGGTGCACCATACTCGATGAGTTGACCATGGTGCATGACAGCCACCTTGTCAAAGTCGAGAATGGTCTCAAGTTTATGCGCGACGGCTATGACCGTATGTGAGGCGAACTTGGATCGAAGAAGTCTTTGGACATGGGAATCGGTGTTGTGGTCAAGACTAGTGAATGCGATTAGCATGATCCAAGCACGATAAGAATATGCACATACCTGCTGGTAGCCTCATCTAGAACTACCACACCGCCTTTATCTTTCCGTAGCATCGCTCTGGCTAAACAGAAAAGCTGCTTTTGTCCGGCTGAGAAGTGAAGGTCCTCTACCAACACATCCAACGGATGTGCGTATTTACTTTCATCGCCTTTGCTCACTACAATGTCCCACAATTGTACATCCTTTAGAGCCACAGTGATTTGCTTGTCCGTACATTCCTTGGTCGGATCAGCGTTGAGACGTACCGATCCGGGAAGAAGGTAAGCATCTTGAGGCAATCCGATGAGTCGCGAGCGGACAGTTTGACGAGGCATACGATGAAGAGGCAAGGAATCGATGGTAATGGAACCCGATGAGAGGTCTAGCATTCGGAAGAGGGTCAAGACCAACGAGGATTTGCCACTGCGCAATATCAGTCAAAATCCCACAATGGAGACAATTGAGATACTGACCTTCCAGTACGGCCGACAATAGCCACCTTCTCACCAGCATTTATGGTCAATGATAGATCGTTGATCACCGGATCGTATGCACTAATCACGGAGGTTAGTCTAATGTTGGTAGAATAAACAATCAGTTTCGACTTACCGATAGGACGCGCTGACTTTCTTGAACTCGATTTTGCCTTCGCTAGGCCACGAAAGGGGTGGCTCTTGATCTTCGTCCTCCAAGTCCTCGCTCACGGCTTCAGCTGTAAAAGTCTTGATCCTGGCCACACTCCCAATGTGAGTCTCGAGTTGTGTCCAGAAAGAGATGAGTAGCTTGACACTCTGTGAGAATAGAATGACGTTGAGAAGAGCAACACCAACATAACCAGCGCTCAGCTTGCCCTTGAATGCCACCACGAGTATCATGAGTAGCATGGCCATGGCGGCAACGACCAGATCCAAGACTAGTGTAAGCCATCGTTGAACGGCAAAGAGCAAGTAGAATGGCCTCTGGCTTCGATCGAGCAATTCTCTGCACTTTTCTTCAAGGAAAGATTGCCACCCGAAAGCACGCACAGTGGCCAAGCCAGCTAGCATTTCCGTAAACTGGGTATAAAGTGGTGATTTCGCTTCGAGATCTAGGAATCGAAGCTGGCGTGAGGTTCGTAGGTAGAATTTCTGAATCAGGTAGAGGGCGACAAAACACACTGGGAACGAGATCGCAGCGAATGGTGACGCGATGGCTATCAACGCCATTTGACCCAGGCAGAGAACGAAAGCTATACATCGACGCTTCAGAAGAGTTCCATCACAGAGCAATGTTGATGTAACTTACTCGCAAACGTGTTTAATGCAGCCACGGGGAGTTCCATATCAATAAGTTGCAAATCCTGACTGAATCGATTGAGGGTAACACCAGTGTCGGTTGTCGCGAAGAAAGTCATGGGCGAGCTAAAGAAGTTGAGCGTCGCACTTTATGCGTAATTGGGGTTGAGTTCTACTAACCTTAGCACGGTCTGCAGGAGTCTCCAGTGGAATGCAATGCCAGATCGCGGGACCATGGTGATGATGAGTTGCCTGGGGAGGAATGTTAGTCTTTGCAGATAATGGGTGATTAGGATTGTCATACCAGCAGCTGATGATCAGGAAAACCAGCGCCAATCCTCCAAGCATCGCGTAGATGCCGAGATAGTATCCTAGATTTTCGTTCGGTTCCCTCGCATTCGCAGAAGCCCACCATTTCACCCACAGGTCTGGATGTATTTAGTCAGTGCTCTTCGTGTGTGATGCGAAACGATCAACTTACTCGGAAAGGAGATGCCGAAGATGAAGACGGTGATGGAGACGATAAAAATTAGAGATGGGATCCATCCTACAGAGTTGATATAATACAAATAGATGGACAAATCGCCAGTGCGCCTATTAGCTTCGGCCTGAAGGTTATCTTCCGTTATCGCAGCGTCGGCCACACGTTCTGTGTATTTTGGTGGGGCTTCATAGGTGTGCTTTTCGGGGAGGAAGTCCCAGTCGGGCGGGGGTAGGTCAAAGTTAGCGACATAGCCGCCGGTTCTGTTGAGGGTATCGAAGGAACCTTGTTCCACGATCTTGCCGCTGGCATCTAGAGCGATAATGTGGTCCGCATACGGCAGTCGTTTTGCTGTGTGAGATGAGTATCACGGTCTATGACGCTGCAACCTCGCAGAGATGGGAGAGGGGAGGTCGGAAAGATACTCACCAGACGAGGAAGCGACCAACACCGTGGAACGGCAGCGCCTGAGCAGACCATCTGTGCCGAAAAGGCTATGCCATACGCGATTTTCCGTTTGGGCGTCGAGTCCGCTCAGACAATCGTCCAGAATGACGATGTCCTTCTGAGCATATATAGCCCGTGCCAAAGCCTGACACGGCAAGTCAGTGACTGTGAAAGGGGTGTAGTGGGGATTAATATCAGTGGAGTCTCACAATACGTTGGCTTTGCCCCCCACTTAAGGCGATGCCCTTACTGCCGATTTGGGTCTGGTCCCCCTGGGGTAAATGTCGAAGATCTTCGTCTAATGCACAACTACGGATGACAGATGCATACCATCGTTGATCAAATTCCGAAACGGCAACTATGCTTTGCTGGACCGTTCCGTTCATATGCCAAGGTGTTTGGTCGCACAACGCAATCCGCAACGATGATAATTGGACAGTCCCTCCCATTACCGGAAGCTCACCCAGAACAGCTTTGAGGAGTGTCGACTTACCACACCCGACAGGTCCCACGACCATGGTAAGCTTTGCCCGTGGCACAACCATGTTGATCGACTGCAGGCACCCTGCGAGCTGCTTCTCCTTGTCCCACCCAAAGAAACCGTTTTCGATAACGATCGCTTGTGTACTGGACATTGAATGCTGGTCATGCAAAGCCCATCTTTCGAAGGAAACCCGACTCTTTTGAGATCCACCGGAACTCTTCTCCGAGTTGGACCTTGTTTCAAACGTTTGCGAACCGTGTTGACTCTGTAGAAAGGGAAATTTGCGCTTGTCTACTCTTGGATCGGTTCCGAGGAATTCTTGAATTCTCTGAAAGCTACCCACGCTTCCCATGAAGCTCGAAAGAGCCATGATGAGCGACCCAAGGGGTTCGGACAAAAGGGAGAAGAGCGACAAAGAGGTAAAAACCTTTGCGGTGTCAAGAGTGGTATGACCATTGCTGTCCCTGGCCAACACCGAGAAGACGGCAAAGGTCAGAATGGGTGACATCACTTGGGATATGTACGCTCCAATAAACGTCAGCTACATAGGTTAACAAGATGATCGAAGGCACTCACAAAATCCCATCGTCCAGATCAGCAGAACACGGAACTTTTTGGAAATTTCCAGCTCCTGGACTCGAAGTGCTTGTAAGTCGCTCCGTAGAACATCGGTAAGACCACACATCTTGACCCCTTTCATGGAATTGAGCATCGCTGCTGTCGCTGTAATTCGGCGTTCGATAGCTTCAAGCCAAAGCTTCTGCCGTGATACCACGAAACTTGTCGCAACCAAGGACCCTGCTAGCGAAACTGGCGCGCAGTTAGTACGAGAGCCGCCATGTCAAGAAAGAACTCACTGAAGGCCACCGCAATTGGAATCGCACATGCGACGCCTAGCTCCCTCTCAAGCAAATATATGGCTATGCCGACCTCCAAAGCATTGGCCCACATTTCGTGCATCGTTTGCATCCCTGTGGTAATCCTCTCAATGTCAGCGCTCATCAGAGTGAGAGACGAGGCAGGATCGACGGAAGTAATGCTGAGGGAAGTTGCTTTGTTGTAAAGCATTGAGATCATTCCACCTCGGATCATGGTAACAGCTCTATATGTTAAATGTTGGTACTGCCCGGTGGAGATCTGCGATGAGGTTAACGATAGATCTTGCCAAGAATGGATCCCTGGGCTATACGTACTGCGATACCGACGTAAACGATAAAGTAAGCGCCGATCAATCCATACCCGATGTTCCTGGTTTGAGGTCCCATCTCCTCTTGAGAGTACGAGATCGCTCTGTTGATGAGAAAGGGCTGGCAAAAATTGAAGGCGATCAAGCATGCGCGTGGAGTCACAACAGCGAGCAGAGGCCATTTCAGCTTCTTCATCGTCAACGTGAACAGGGAGTTGGACTTTTTGCTAATCACTGCTCGATTGCGTCGGTAAGCATGGCCCTTGTAAATAAAACGGTCGATACTATAATGCCAAGAGTATAGTTCACTTACACTTCCCCCAAGCCGACTGTATGAGTTGTTGAAGATGATCAGACCGAAGATGTTTATCCAGGTCGTACAAATGATCGATAGAAAGTGTCTCCGAGAACCCACGTCTGAGAAGAGCATTCTGCCACCAGAAGAACGCACGATTGTATACACCACTGGTAGCCTCGGGCGTGTAGTCCTGGTACGGCGCTAGCAGAATGTTCCTCTTCTCCCTTGCTTCAAGGATAACAAGAAAGGCTTTTATGCCTACTCTTGTCGTAAAGATGGTAGAGATCATGCCATTATAGAGTTGGATGGAAAAGCTACGCGAGCGCGCAATGTCGAAAATGGTGGAGATCAGGAGGTACACATTGAGGAGGAACGACGGGCGTACGGAACGTAGGTGCTCTGCTAACGAGAGAAGATAGAGGATCACAACGCCTGCTACACTTAAGGCGGCCGAGGGAACGGAAGCTCGGTTGCGAATCGCGGACGGTTTGAGCCATAGGATAAGGAGCGCGATCTCGAATGCGGCAAAGAAGGCATACGTGATCTAGCGGAGAGGTGAGCTACGGTGTAGACATGAGAGATGCGGTATTCTATTTACTAGTTTCACGTATAACGAGGTGGTTCGTTTGACTTTTGTGGATTTTTTCCAGAGATAGTAGATTCGAAAAGGGGCTGCGATGAGAATAAGGGAGAGAGGAACTATGGACAAGAACGCTTCTTCGAATAGCAAAGTAAAATCAAAGCTCCCCCGACAACTCCCTGCGTAAGGACCAAAGGTATCGTCAATGGTCGCGCAGGGTTGAATGGATGGAGATGCCATTGGGAGAAAATCCTTTGCCTATCTGGAGAACGCTGCTCAAGGCATTAGATAGGAGGGCTATAGAGATCGAAAGATTGTCGTAGGAAGTAATCTGCAGAACTAGAACAATGAGAACAAAGGGTATCCGTAATAACATGTCTCCCGCTTTGCTATACCATGGAACGGTTCCGCCGGCATCAACGTATGCCTATGTCCACCAGCGTAGAAGGCGGTGGGGGGGCGTTACGCCTATGACATGACATCCGGACCGGTCTGTCGGCTATGCCCGCGTCGATCCCAGGCACTGGAGGCGGCCTGGGTACCATGTACTTAGAACCGGTTTCCAGGCGGAGGTCCTAACATTTGGATCAACGTGGCGTTGGGTGAGTAAATGCTCGGTAGAATGCCAAAATTAGATGTAATTGGACCTACTAGTGAAATTTCTTGGATATTCCACTCATCCATTGGCCCTACAAAGACGAGACCCGGGTTCCGTGGCTGGCCAGCTGCCAGAGGCAAGATTTCACGGCTCCCATGCAATGAATGCCGTATCGACTGCATGCATGCTGGCGACAATTCATGAAGGTGCCTAGAAAATTAATTTGGAGTAGAGCATCGTGGGTGGTTTTGCCGCCCCTGTAGTAATGATCGGCGTCATACTCAACGCTTGTCCGACATTGGTCGCGGGGGACGAGCCGCCCAGTGGATGACACTCAACCTTAATTCCTCGACGTCGTCACCCATACACGCATTTGTTAGAAAGCATTCGAGGAATAGCTACCGCGCAGTTTACGAAATAATCACCGGTGGTGATCCACGACCGAAAACGGGCATGGTGGTTGCAGGCAAGCCTGTCGATATGTCAGGATGGAAAAATTATCTCTGATGACGCCTCGAATCACGTACGGCCCCAGTGTTCCAGTGCACTAGGTGAGCTCAACAGCTGGGTGTGTCGGACTCGGATAAAAGGGCGAGAAGAAAAATTGAGGTTGCATTGGTTTGAGGTTCGAAGCGTCCTGTCAGCATTCGCAGAGCAAGATATTCGACTCTAGCTCTAGCTGTAGCGAAATTTTGGACCTCGTATCGATTGTGAGATCGCCGGGTTGCAGGAAGCCTGAGACAGTGAATGACCTCGGTTGGTGTTGAATCGGCTAGAAGGCCTTTGCACGACTGCAGAATATTGGGTCCATAATGCAATCTTGACGGGCCGGATTGGATCGTTTACGCTCTGTTAGTAGAAGGGCGATGGAATGGAAACCAGAATTAGAAAATGCCAATCCGCGGGAATTCCACGGTGGCTTCGTGTTTATTTGAGGCGCTGAAGCTAGAAAACACTCCCATTAGAGCTGTTCCAACCAAATCAACAACGCAGGCTATAGGCATTAGGGCTATCGCTCGGGAGGCAATAACCCCCGCCCACTCAAGTCGCAGGATCCAGCGTGATAACTTCCCACTGACAGGACCCGCACCGGGGCATGGCATCCATCTGGCCACCAACGCAGGCCGAGTGCAAGTTTCAGCAGCGGTTGAGAAGCCACGGCGAACAGTTAATTCAAGCCCAGATGCAACAAAGATGCTCGCGCCGGGCGTCTGCGGAACCGTCCGCACAGGCTTACCTGAGGGGATGTAACACTACATTTGGAGCGAGCCAGTTGTCCAGCCGGGGTGGTTGCGAGAGGAAAGCCACGGACATCGAAAGGAGAGGCTTTCAGGCAGAAAGGTGCAGCTGCAGCCCTTGAGGTTGGAGACATTGCAGACTGCCAGTGAGACGCCTGGGGATGCGGCCTTGGACAGGAGGCGTCGATCTTGTCAGAGCTACCGGGCCGCTCCGTGGATTTTAGAGGTGTTTGGGGGGCGCTGCTGCCATTGACGCCATTGTGCGTTGATTGGGCGTCGCACGACAGACGAAGTCCACGAAGCAGCGCGCGCGAGGGTAGGCGACGCTCATTTGGGTAAATTAAGAATCCTCTAACCGGGTTCGGCCATCTCTTGGTACCTGATTTCCCCCAATGCGGGCACGGCCACCCCACATTCTCTGAGGGCGTTCTGGAATCCAAAATCTGCGCGAGGGTGATCTGCTGGGCGGATTAGCGCCGAATCACCTGTTGTTTGTGTGCTAAGGCGGTCCGTCGGTGCTGCCAGCTTGTCAACGCGACGCAGCATCCCAGATTCCAGGCTGAATGGCCGTTTTCCGTGCTCTCTGCGATGGGTAATATCTCACCGTGGAACAGACGCCGGGCCATTTGTCATCCAGGGCTCATCATATTCTGGGGGATGGCGTGAGAGAGGAGACCGGTACTAGAGTGGCAGCACAGAGGGAGGGTCCATAGCCTCGAGGTCAGTTGGACACGAACGACCCGTACCGCTGGGATTCTCGTTCAGGTGGTAGATCGCAGCGAGCAGCCTCTGCTGGCTGCACCGCACTGCACCCACCGTGCAGCCCCAGGCGCCCTTACCCGTCTGCCAACGTCGGCCAGTGAGGGCTCAAGGCTGGTGGCAGCGGGCAGCCGGGCCAGGGGCGCGAGCACGTAGGCATGTACCTAGGTAGCCATCACAGAGGCGACTGGGAGCGCCGCCAGGCTGGGTCGAATCATTTGGAAGAAGAGCAGCAGTAGGGTTCGGCTTTGAGGATCAGGAGACCGGTCAAGTGCCGCCTTGTCGCCATGTCGCCATGTAGGCAGTCTGTACGCACGAAGTAACTCGAACCCAGCTCGAGGATGCTGCGGATGGGGGCTGGACGCTGGATGGTGGACGTGGACGACGGACGCTGGGGAGGAGCATGAGCAGCAGCGTGAGCATGGGCGTGGAAGGTCAACGCGCTGTCGTGCCCGGGTGCGAAGAACGGTGCTGCTTGGATCTAGGGCGAGGGCGCGTCGACGTTGGGGTTGCTGGCAGAAATCATCCGCGCTCGCATCCGCGACGTCCACTCCAGCGCGATCCCCCTTCCCCGGCATCCTTCGCGCCGAAAAGCGGAGAGAGTCGGTCCGTTGCGAGGTTTGGAAAAGTGTGCCCAGTCACGTGACGACACTAGAACATGCCCGGGTGGGTTAACGCATTGCCGCGAGCACGGGACGCGCAAGACGATGAGTACTCATCAACTCATCACACATCCACTCGGCTCGCTTCCAACCACCACCCTTCGCCGTCAGCCATCCGCAACCACCGCACGCCGCTAGGTATAAAGTTTTCGTGTCGGCGCACGATGCTTGTCTATAGCACGGCGCCCCTATTATCCGGACGCCACATTGCTTGGTAGCCGGCGCTAGCAAACCTGCCAAGCGATCTAAATCGAGCCTCACCTTCTGCCCCATCCATGCCACACTACCGACTGCACATCCTGCATCTCCTCTTCAACCTGTGTGTAACGGGAATCGCCCAGCTGCAGTGCCTCCTGACCTCCTGAGCGACGGCTTCGCGATGCTGGTCGATTGGGATTGCCACGGACTGGCTGACCTGCTCCCGCCCCCAGCTCACCTCGTTACATCTGGCGGCAGCTCACTGCTCAGTCCCAAGCCCAGAAGCCCAGTTCCTCGTTCGGCGTGCATCTAAGCCTGTTTACCCGTGGGCAGGGGAGGTGTCTCAAAAATTGCTTTGCAGCTTGATGCTTGTCCGCCGTGGCAGCAAAGCTGGCGGTTGATGACTTCATCGGCTACAGGAAAAAAATGTGGTTGCCATAGACTGATGTTGACGGGAAAATCAAGAAAATGTGATCGTCCAGACCCCCAGGGGGGCTTCCATGGTTCTCTAGCTTCTCTGCTTACCTGCACTCTTCTTGAATCCTCATAGTGGTTGCTTGTCCGCTGCGATTTTCACCTTGAAACCTGTGATAGGAAACAATCGTCCTTTGATCGACTAGTTCCTGGCTCTGCCGTGTGAGTGCCCCATCGGAGATCAATCTGGAAGATGGGACTCTGCAGAATTGCTGATTAGAATGCAAGTGGGAACGAAGCTTTTCGGATCATTACCCAAACCAGATACCTCTCTTCTTGCCATTCAGTGCTCCCCCGAGTCCTGACTCCTCCCCAAGCTACTCCATCCCAAAGCTATCCAGCACACGTTGTCAAGGGAGCCCCTCCGAGCTCGCCGCCCTTTTCTTTCTCACAGTCGTTCGCCCAATTGACTGAAACGGGCGCTTGAACAATCCATATTTTGTAATCTCGAGCAGGTGAGTTTTCATCCTTAGAATCTAATTTGGAGTCTCGATAGGTCAACACTCTTTCGATCCTGGCTATCATGTCTCAATACACTTCGGACGCGTCCTGTATCTTTCCGGTCTCCTCAAAACAGCCTGAGGGTCCAAAGAGGCCGTTGTCCATTCGCGTAGAGCTGCAACAGCTCCGCAAGCTGCAAGATCTCATCAATGGGGAAGATGGGAGGCATAACTTGCAGCGCCATCTCTGGACAGCTTGGGCGCTGCTCTTGCGCTGCTACACCGGTACGGACGAGGTATGCTTTGGTGTTGACGAGGTCAGCGAACGCGCTTCGGGACCGTCAGTAGTATGCCTTCAGTTGGAAGATACCATGTCTCTCAGTCAGTTGGTCGAGAGCCCCCAGCTGGATGAGACGGCGCTTTCACCTCAAGCACCCCCAGACCTCGATCGCTTTAATACATCGGTACTCCTTCGTTACGCGTTCCCGTCCACGATCAAGGGAAAGCCGGGAATTGTAGTTAAGACCATAAGTGCGTCCATGCCGGAAAAGGTAGTGTCTCAGTCCATCGCAGAGTTCCGTCTTGCTAACTTGACAGTGCACGATCCGATTCCTAGTGAAAGTCCTCAAGGGAGGTGTCAGCGCTTTTATTGAGTATAGAAATGCTCAAATTCCCACAGAGCAAGCCAAGAATATTGCAGGCACTCTTGACAAGATCATATCCGCTATGCTCAGCTCCTCAAGCACTGAGATAGGAAAGTTGGATCTGTTGAGCGCGCGAAATAAATCTCAGATTGAAAGCTGGAACTCTACCCCATTGGACAAGGTCGAGAAGACGATCCATGAAGTCTTTTACGAGAATGTTCTTAAGGCTCCTGAACATGAAGCGGTCTGCTCGTGGGATGGAAAATTCACCTACCTCGAGCTCAATGAACATGCGTCGAGGCTTTCCTTACGCCTCGTCGAACTTGGTGTCGGTCCAGAGGTTTTTGTACCCATCTGTTTCGAAAAATCAAAGTGGAATGTTGTGGCGATGCTTGCGGTGCTCAAAGCAGGAGGTGCTTGTAAGTGTTGGCCTTGGCACATTCATGATCCTGCATCCCTGTATCCCAACGATCTCTCCACGGTGCGAACCGAATCCGTGGGACACTGCATTGTACCCCTTTCATCCACGACATGCGTTGCTAGTTACACTAGCCACGTGAAAAGTTCAACGCTTACTAGTCATAGTTGTACCACTCGACCCCGCATATCCTCGAGAACGAATACAACATTTAATCGAATCCGTCGACGGTAAGGTTGCGCTTTGCTCGCGAGAATTGACCGAGCATCTGTCTACGCTTGTAGAAGCCGTTTTACCGGTCGATGCCGAATCCATTGTGTCCCTTTCCATTCCATCTCATCCACAAGAAAGCCGTGCTACATGTCAAAACGCGGCGTACATTATACCGACATCAGGCACAACCGGTGTTCCCAAGCTGACACTGATCGAGCATGGGAACTACTGTACGGGTGTCAAGGCCCATGCCCCGGGCATGCTTATGGACTCGACGGTTCCACTTCGGGCCTTGCAATTTGCTGCACATTCCTTCGACGCATCGTTGGTGGAGATCCTAACGCCTTTGATGATCGGCGGCACTGTGTGCATCCCTGATGAACAAACTAGGCTCAACGATGTCGCAAAGGCAATCAACGAGATGCAAGTCACTTGGACATGCTTGACGCCGACCTTTGTACGGTTCCTTGAACCTTCTATGGTCCCGAGTTTGGCCACCATAGCCTTGGTCGGTGAAGCCATGTCGCAAGCTAACCTCGAAACATGGTCTAAGATCAACCTGGTAAATGGGTATGCATCCTTCATGACGCGACCAAGGAATCTTCTAATCATCTTCTCCATAGGTACGGGCCGAGTGAATGCTCCGTCGCAGCCGTGACGAATCCACATGTTACCCCAAATACTGACCCCAAGAATATCGGGTACCCAGTTGGATGCCATGCTTGGGTAGTTGACCCAAATGATTACCATCGACTAGTCCCCATAGGCTGTGTCGGCGAGTTATTAGCGGAAGGCTATACCTGTGCACGCGGCTACTTCAAAGACGACCAGAAGACCGCCCAATCATTCGTCAACAATCCGCGATGGGCAGATAACCAGGACTTCCGTGGTTATCTCACTGGCGATCTTGTTGTGCAGAACAGCGATGGGAGCCTGAACTTCGTCGGCAGGAAAGACACGCAAGTGGTAAGACTCCCATTCCATCATGACCTGGTCAAAAATTAATCATCTCCTATGCAGAAGTACCACGGGCAGCGGATTGAGTTACCTGAGATTGAGCATCACATAAATGCTGACGTAGCCGTCAAACACGGCCTCGTGCTACTGCCAAAATTGGGGCATTTTAAGGAACGCTTGGTTTCTGTGGTATCCCTCGTTGCGCATTCCACGGAATCTCAGCCTCCGTTGTCCCTCTTTGATGGGCCAGAGAGGGTAGCCATTGATGCTAATGTCAACGACGTCCGGGAGAGGTTAGCAGAGCGCCTACCTCCATACATGGTGCCGACGACATGGATTGCTGTTTCCGCTGTGCCTGTCCTTGCATCTGGGAAACTTGATCGCAAACAGGTATCGCAATGGCTCGCAACCATGGACATCGATGTCTATCGTCAAGCCATACCTACCATGGACCAAGGAGAGGAGAAGGATAAGCCATCTACGAAGATTGAGGCAACGCTGAGATCCGTTCTGGCCCATGTGCTCAACCTTCCTGAGAGCCAGATTGGTGTATCACGATCATTCTTGTCCCTTGGAGGCGACTCCATTTCAGCCATGCAAGTCATGGGCCAATGTCAGAAAAAGGGCATTGGCCTTACCGTCCAGGAGATCCTCCGAGCCAAATCGATTCCCGAACTCGCCTCAGAGGTCAAGGAGATCCATCTTTCTTCGTACGTGGGCAAAGAGGAGATAGGTAAAGCCTTCGACCTCTCACCTATTCAGCAATTATACTACAGCCTGCCCAACCAAGGTCATGGCCACTTCAATCAATCCTTCTATCTACGCATGGCTAGAAAGATATCTGTAGACGAATTTAGGCTTGCCGTTGAGACCCTTGTCTCACGACACTCGATGCTGCGAGCTAGATTTGAACTTGTTGAATCAACCTGGATGCAGAGAGTCACTGAGGATGTGGTCAATTCATATCGTTTCCAGAATCGCAAAGTGGAAAATCAATGGGAGATCGACAGCGTCATTGCAGATTGCCAGAAATGCCTTGACCCCATTAATGGACCACTTTTCGCAGCAGAGCTTTTCAGTTTCGGGGAAGAACAGCATGCGTTTTTGGTTGGCCATCATCTGGTCATTGACCTAGTGTCTTGGCGGGTACTGCTCGGTGAGCTGGAGGATTTGCTCAATGGAGCATCTCTATTGCCCCCTCCGATGCCCTTTCAAACTTGGTGCCAGCTTCAAGCAGACCATTCAAGTACCCTAAAGCTTGACCAGGTCCTACCTCCTTCATCTATACCCGCGTTGGACTTTTCTTACTGGGGTATCGACCACCAAGATAATACCTACGGAAACGCCACGCACAAAGGTTTCGAAATGGATGAGACGACTACTTCGCTCTTCTTAAACGACTGCCATGGTGCTCTGCGAACGGAGCCCGTCGAAGTCCTTCTTGCATCGTTGGTACACTCTTGGAGTCAGGTCTTCACTGACCGCGACCTACCCGCTTTCTATAACGAAGGGCATGGCCGCGAGCCTTGGGACAGCAGCATTGATGTGTCTCGCACCGTTGGCTGGTTTACTACAGGTAAGTGTTGCGACAGTTGAAGTATTGACCAATACTGATTTCGAAAGTGTATCCCATTCATGTCCCATCCTGCGATAACTTGATCAACACAGTTCGTCGTGTGAAGGACTTCCGTCGCCGGATCCCTGCTAATGGTCGGCCCTATTTTGCAGGCAGGTGTCTTACTGCCCAAGGGAAGGAGGTGTTTGACACCCATTGGCCATGGGAGATATCATTCAATTATCTAGGACAGTATCAGGTAAGGCGTCAAATGGAGTCATCTGTTCATGAAGCATTGAAATGGCTAATCCTACAACCAGCAACTTGAGCGATTGAATGCACTGCTCCAGCCTATTGAAAACCTCGCTGGCGAAACGAGGGGCGCAGGAGGTACTGCTGATGTTGGATACGATGCGCCACGATTTGGTCTCTTCGAGGTCTCTGCGGTCATTGTGAAAGGGCATCTTCGCTTTTCCTTCTCCTATAACCGTCACATGCTTCACCAAGACCGCATCGAATCCTGGATCAAAAAGTGCCAGCAACAATTGAAAGAAATGACGGAAGATTTAGTCCAGTTGGCTCCTCAGCCAACTCTGAGCGACTACCCTCTGCTCGCTCTCACAGAGGATCGGTTCCAGGCTATGCTTCAAAGGCTTTCCGATATTGGCGTTTCTGCTGCCAACGTCGAAGACGTTTACCCTTGCTCCAATATGCAGGAAGGGTTGCTGCTATCCCAGACAAAAGACGCCGGGTTCTACGCCGCCGTCACGGTCCATGAACTTAAGGTGGAAGGAGGGTCTCCAGATGCGCAATGTTTGGCTCAAGCTTGGGAAGCTGTCGTACGTCGACACGCAGCACTCCGTACCATTTTCCTTGAGAACTCGAGTGGCAACGATGGTTTGTATGACCAAGTAGTCTTGAAGGAAGTCGCGGCGAATATTGTGTCCGTCTCTTGTGAAGATGACAATGGAGCCCTTGAGCTGTTGGAGAGACAACGCTCCATACCGTATGATCACGGTCGAAGCCCACCGCACCGCTTCACCATCTGCACTACCTCCTCTGGAAGAATCATTTTCTCCTTGGAGATCAGCCACACGATCATGGATGGTCATTCAATGAGTTTCATCTCGCGGGATCTTCTCGAAGCTTACAAGGGAAATCTTCAAGTACAGGGCCCACTCTACAGCAACTACATCAGCTACCTTCAAAGCCAGGATTCCGAAGTTAGTCTCAACTTTTGGAAAACATATTTGGACGGCAGTGAGGTTTGCTCATTCCCCATCCTAAATGATAGCCACACCGAAGTCCGAGAGCTGCGTTCTATCAGACTTCAATTTGGGAACTTCACTGTTTGGGACCTCCAGAAGTTCTGCACCGAACACGGGATTACCCTCTCAAACATGTTTCACACGGCATGGGCGCTTACTTTGAGCTGCTACATCGGGTCGGACGACGTTACCTTTGGCTACTTGACTTCTGCTCGAGACGCGCCTGGTATACAGAACGTAGACGAGATTATTGGTCCCCTGATCAATACTCTTGTCTGCCGTGTTAAATTCTCTGGCGAGTCTCGAACGCTACGTGATGTCCTTCAAGAGGTGCAGCAAGATTACATGAACTGTTTACCGCATCGGCATACATCTCTGGCGGAGGTTCAACACGTCATGGGCCTTTCCGGTGCAGCGCTCTTTAACACTGCCCTCTCTTATAGGAAACTACCGCCATACACTGAGCGCTCGGTAGGAGGACCTAGCTTCATTGAAGTGACGCCGATCTATGATCCCACAGAATACCCCGTTTCCGTCAACATCGAGATATCAGAGGAGGCTGCGATGGTCGATCTCGATTACTGGACAGATCATTTGTCAGCCGGGCAGGCAGTCAATGTTGCCAGCACATTCACCCGCGCGCTTGAAAACATAATGAAGCATGCCGACGAAAGCATTCTGAGTATCGATCATGTAAGCGACAATCACAAGCAACAGATTTACGAATGGAATGTTATGCCTGAGACGCTGTACGACTGTGTTCACCTGAAGTTCGCACAGCAAGTCGAGGTCCAGCCCGACGCTCCCGCTATTCGTGCCTTCGACGGTGACTATACTTACGCCGAGCTAGACTCCGTGAGTGAACGTCTGGCGCATTATCTGGTGGAACTTGGCGTGGGCCCCGAGATCTTCGTTCCTACTTGTTTCGACAAAAGCAGTTTCACGGTCATCGCCATGCTTGCCGTCCTGAAAGCGGGCGGGGCATGCGTTCCTCTTGATGCAAATCATCCAAAGGCCGCACTGGAGTCGCGCGTCGAAGATACGGATGCTCAAATCGTCTTGTCCTCCCCCAGCCGCTACGAGATGTTCGAAGACATCGTTCCAGACGTCGTTGTGGTCGACTCTGTACTTTTGGACGATCTCCAGCCCGCGGAAGGTCCAGCGTGTACGAGCGTCCAACCAGGTAATCCAGCATTCGTTATCTTCACAAGTGGTAGCACTGGACGACCAAAGGGAGTCATCCTGGAACATGCGGCGATGGTCACCAGTGCCAATGCACACGGCTCTAATCTAGGTGTCGGACCTGGGACTCGATTTTTACAATTCGCTAGTTATACATTTGATAACTCCCTGGAAGAGATGTTCACGACCCTTTCCCGAGGAGGCTGCGTTTGCGTGCCTTCAGAGGACCAGAGAATGAATGATCTTGCCAATGCAATCAAAGAACTAGAAGCCAATTTCATGGATCTCACACCGACGGTTGCTTCCCTGTTGAGTCCAACCGATGTCCCTTGCATTAAGGGTATGGCCCTGGGCGGGGAAGCCTTGACGAAGAGTGTGATTGACCAATGGGGCAAATTCGTTCACCTTCACGGTCAGTACGGACCCAGCGAAGCTTCTATCAACTCTGCATGGAAGGACTTCAAGCATGGCGGCGAAGCCACAAATATCGGGCGCGCCATTGGTAGCGTCTCGTGGGTTGTGGACCCCCACAACCGTGATCGTCTTGTCCCGATTGGTTGCAAGGGTGAATTGCTGATCGAAGGCCCAATCCTGAGCCGAGGATATCTGAAAGATCCCGAAAAGACGGCCAATGCCTTCATTCAAGCCCCTCGCTGGGCTCAAGCGGATGGCGGTGATGGCCGGCGGTTTTACTGTACGGGTGATCTGGTTTACTACACCTCCGAAGGCGAAATGATGTACTTGGGAAGGAAGGACAGTCAAGTCAAGGTGAGTCCACAGTAACAGAAGACGCATCACGAATACTAATATCCATCGCGCAGCTCAATGGCCAACGCATCGAATTGGGCGAGATTGAGCATCATCTGAAACTTAACCTTCCGCCCAACGCCCAGTCCGCAGTGGAGCTTGTAGTTACAACCGGCTCAAAGGCAACAAAAGCGCTCGCCGCCTTCCTCTACTTGCCGGACGAGACTTCGGGAGACATAGAGATTGCTCCCATGACCGATTCCATTCGAGCCCTAGCAAAGACCATCGAGGTTGCATTAACCAATGCACTACCCGTCTACTACGTGCCATCCATGTTCATACCCGTCAAAGCCATGCCGATGACGACGTCTGGAAAATTGGACCGGAAGGTATTACGACAATTGATCTCATCAATTCAAGAAAATCGGCTTGCGACTTATCGACTCGCTGGAAAGAGCGGGCGCGCTCCGTCTGGCTATGCGGAGACTACTCTTGCCAGATTATGGGAAAGCATATTGAATCTGGAGAAGGGAGCTATCGGTGCTGATGACTCCTTCTTCCGATTAGGTGGAGACTCTATTAGTGCTATACAGCTCGTCATTTCATGCCGCAAAGAAGGTATCACTCTTACTGTAGCAAACATATTTTCTCAGCCCAAGCTATCCGACATGGCCAGCGTCGCGACCGTCTTATCTTCTGAAGAACAGCAGGTGGAAGCAGAACCACTGAAGCCTTTCCAACTGATTCCCGAGCCATTTAGGCGTGGCCTGCTAGATTTTGCAGCCGCAGAATGCCATATCTTCCCAGATTCCATCGAAGACATGTATCCTTGCACCCAACTCCAAGAAGGGCTGATTGCGCTATCAACAAAGGAGCCCGGCGCTTATGTAGCCGAGACAATCTATCGACTGCCCTCTGATACCAATATCGACCTGTTCCGGAAGGCGTGGGAATGCGTTGTGGAATCCGAGGCAATTCTTCGTACCCGAATTATTTACACAGAATCGCATGGATTCCTGCAAGTCGTCGTCCGTGACTCTGTCAAGTGGCATAATGCATCGGATCTCAGCCACATCAAAGAGTCAGACAGGCATCTACCAGCTCAGCACGGTGGTGAGCTAGCGAGATACGTTATTGTTGGTGAAGGTACGAGCTCACCTCATTTCGTCTGGACGGCGCACCATGCCATATATGATGGATGGAGTCTCCCGTTGTTGTTGTCCAAGGTCGAAACGTGTTACCGGCAGCAGAGCTCAAGTCCGCTTGCCTCCGTGCCGTATTCTCGATTCATACAGTACCTCTCCAGCATAAACCAAGAGGAGTCAAACCAATTCTGGATTTCCAAGTTCACGGATATCGCTGCCCCTCAATTCCCGCAGCTCCCTAGTCCTAATTTCCAAGTCCAAGCTTCTACCCAGTACAAACACCACATGAATATTACCCGCAACCCAGGGGCAGAAATCACCATGCCATCCATGATTCGGGCAGCATGGGCTTTGATCGTGGCAAGCTATTCGGGCTCCGACGATGTACTCTGGGGAGAGACAAATAGCGGACGCGAAGTGCCGGTCATTGAAATAGAGGGTATCCTGGGACCCACAATAGCAACGTCTCCTATGCGTCTGAAGCTTGATCGCCAGACTACCGTTCAAGAATATTTGCGAGACGTTCAACAACACACGACTGCAGCTCTCCCTTTCCAATTTGCGGGTCTTCAACAAATCAAGAAGTTGAGCCCAGACACGGCGATAGCATGCGAATTCCAGAACTTGCTTGCTATCACGGCTGGTGACAGCATGGAAGACCCACAAGGTGGACTCTGGGACCTCCAGAGCACCGGCGTGATTGGAACAAACTTCTTCACTTACCCTCTTATCGTCAACTGTACCGTAGCAAAGACCGGCATTGAATTCGAAGCCCACTACGACACCAAGGTCATTGCTACATGGCTCGTGAAGCGCGTATTGCAGCAAATTGATTTCATTCTCCAGCGTCTCAACTCCCCGCAGTATCTCGACGAAAAGCTCGCTGATTTGGAAATGTTGAACCCTATCGACGAAGCCGTTGTTTCCAAGTGGAACAACAGGCCTATCAACATGATCCATAAATGCATCCACAATGTCGTATTCCAAGAGCAGGCCATTCTTAGGCCTTCTGCTATCGCCGTCGATGCCTGGGATACTGGTTCTATGACGTACAGAGAACTTGACGAACGTGCAACCCGGCTTGCCTCGAAGCTGATCTCCCTGGGCGTCAAACCGCAGACCTTTGTCCCACTTTGCTTCGATAAATCTGGCTGGACCGTGGTGGCTATGCTGGCAGTCTTGAAGACTGGCGCCGCCTTCGTCCCTCTTGATTTCGAGGCGCCATTGCTCAGACTTCGCGAGATCATCAACGACGTTCAAGCGAAATTGGTCCTCTGCTCCCCAAGATACGAAGAGCTTTGTGACTCGATTCCGGTGAAATCATTCTCGGTAGACCGTGAAGCAACCGAGAAGCAACCGGGCCGTCTCTATTCTCTCCCTTGCGTCCAAAGCGACACCCCTGCTTATGTTATATTCACCTCCGGCTCTACAGGGAAGCCCAAGGGAGCAGTAATTCACCATCGCTCATTCGTCTCGAATGCGCTCGAGTTCGGACCTGCCATGGGCATTACGAGTGCTTCCCGAGTACTGCAGTTTGCGTCGTACGCATTTGACGCAAGCCTGATTGAGATCCTATGTACGTTGATGATCGGAGGCTCCATCTGCGTCCCTGATCAATCAGCAAGAACGAACGACCTTCCCGGGGTCATCAACAGGCTAGATGTGACTTGGGCTGCGCTAACCCCTAGCGTTGTGCGTACAATCAAACCAGCCCAGATTCCAAAGCTTGCAAACCTCGTGCTGGTCGGAGAAGCTATGTCTCATCAAGATTTATCTACTTGGGCGGACAAACTCACTTTAATGAACGCTTACGGGCCGACCGAGTCGAGTGTCGTAGCAACCGTCAACCCTTTGATGACATCAACCACAAATCCGGCGAATCTTGGACGCGCTGTAGGATGCAGGTCCTGGGTTGTATCTAAGGACAATCATCATATCCTCATGCCGATAGGTGCTGTGGGTGAGCTCATCGTAGAAGGCTCGTCGCTGGGTGCTGGCTATTTGAATAACCCACAAAAGACAGCGGAGGTGTTCGTTTCGAACCTCAAATGGGCTCTGGATACCGATAAGCCGAGGAAATTCTACAAGACTGGAGACCTTGTCAAGTATCACGAGGATGGAACCATGATAGTAAGTCGCCTTCATCATACCTACCTTCATCGCTAACGTATTTCTAGTTCCTTGGCCGAAAGGATTTCCAGACCAAAGTACGTGGTCAGCGATTGGAGCTGTCCGAAGTGGAACACCATCTGGTTCAAGACGAACTGGTGCAGAATGTTCTCGCCGCAGTTCCAACTTCGGGCCCTTGTGCTAAACGACTTGTTGGTGTGGTATCCCTTCAGGAACTCGCAGTGTCACAGTTCAATACCGTTGGTTGTAAGTGCATGACGCACCACATCCTGAAATATTACTAACAAGGTCCGCCCTAACAGCTTCTCCATCATCTCGAACTCCGCTTAAGATTATTCCCACTGAAGCAGCATCGTTCAATATCAACTCCATTCGCGATCGTGTCTGTGAGAGGTTGCCATCGTACATGGTTCCATCCTTGTGGATAGCCGTCGAAGAATTTCCTCTGCTGCCATCTGGCAAGATGGACCGTAGACGCGTCACACAATGGCTGGAACGTATGGACGATACTACGTATCGTCAAATATCGGCTGTCGAGGCGGAAAACACTAGCAAAGGTGTCAATGAAGTCGAATCGAAGCTTCAAACCATATTTGGAAACGTTCTCAATCTTCCACCTGAGCAAATACGACTGAACCAGTCCTTCTTGCACTTGGGTGGGGACTCGATATCTGCGATGCAGGTGTCTTCTCAATGTCGCGCGAATGGTTTGGGCAACATTACAGTACAAGATATCATTCGTTCCAAGTCTATTGCCGAGCTCGCATCCAAAGCGGCAACATCTTCTGCCGAATTGATAGGCACCATCAAAACCAAGGAATTTGACCTTCCATTCGATCTGACGCCGATTCAAGACCTATTTTTCCGAAGCGTCGGGGATACGTACAACCACTTCAACCAAAGTGTTGTATTGAAGCTTGCGCGACGATTCGAAGCTTCGGAAATAGAAATCGCCATCAAAACTCTCGTTACCACCCACTCTATGCTCAGAGCTCGGTTCGGCAAAGATGATTCAGAGTGTTGGCGACAAAGGATCGTCAAGGACGTCGACACCACAACACGTATCCGATTCCATGGCCTCAAAAGCGGATCTGAAGCTCAAATTCGCCCGATTATGGATGAAAGCCAAGCCGGCCTTGACATTGTCAACGGTCCACTCTTTGTTGTTGATGTATTTGACATCGAGGAGACCTTCTCACAGGCAATATCATTAATTGCCCACCACTTGATCATTGATGTTGTTTCTTGGGGCATCATTCTAGAAGACCTCCAGAACTTGCTCAAAAACCTTCCTCTTGTTCCACAAAGCCTGCCGTTCCACACTTGGTCCCGGCTCCAGGCAGATCAGGCCCGAGAAGAGACGGCCCACAAGGTTTATCCATTGATGAATGTTCCACTTGCCAATTTGGAGTATTGGGGAATGACCGATACACCGGACGTTCACGGCGACGTTTTGACAGAGGAATTTGAGCTTGGACCGAAAGATTCCATGCTGCTGCTGGGCGCTCACGACGCTCTTGCAACCGAACCCCTCGACATCTTCATAGCAGCCGCCTTGGAGTCTTTCCGCAAAGCCTTCCCGGACAGAGCCACGCCTGCGATTCACAATGAAGGCCATGGAAGGCAGCCTTTTGATGCCAAACAGGATCTGTCACGGACAATCGGATGGTTCACCACGCTTGTACCCATTCATCTACCGGTTCCTCCAGAAGAACCTACGGATATCGTGAGCACCATTCGCTGGGTAAAAGATTTGCGTGAAAGAATTCCAGACAAAGGCAGGCCTTACTTCGCATATCATGCCTTGACGGAAGAAGGGCAAGAGCGCTTCGCTACGCACTGGCCCTCAGAAGTAACCTTCAATTATCTGGGAAGAATGCAACAGCTCGAGCGAAAGGACACGCTCCTTCAGAAGATGGACGGCATCGCTACTACTGATATCGGATCGAATGTGCCGCGGTTTGCTCTCTTCGAAATCACAGCCGTGGTCGCTCAAGGAAGCATCAAACTTTCTTTCAACTATAATCGCCACATGAAGCACCAATCTCAAATAAGGCAGTGGATTTCGGAATGTCGCTCTGTGCTCGTTGAGGCTGTTGAGCAACTCATCCAACTCAGACCGGAGCCCACTCTATCCGATTTCAAACTCCTTCCTCTGACGTACAACGGCATCTCCAAGCTATCTACAACCTTGCCGTCTGGAATTACACTAGACGCTATTGAGGATATCTACCCGGCGTCCCCCATGCAACAAGGAATCCTGCTTTCTCAGCTGAAGCAGCCTCAGCATTACGCATACTATGCGATCTTTGAGGTTCGGTCGACAGAGCCTGGACGCCCCGTCGATACCAGACGTGTGGCGGAGGCGTGGCAAATTGTGGTCCATAGGCATCCTGCGCTACGTACCGTGTTCATTGAAAGTCTATCAAAGCAGGGCTTGAGGGATCAGATCGTGTTGAAAGACAAACCGGCTAGGATCTCCTGGATCGTTGATGCAAACGACAGGGATCTCCCCAAGATCCTGAGAGATCAGAAGCCCGTTGGTTACTCCGACTTCCAGCCCCCTCATCGCATTACCCTTTGCAGAACAACGGCAGGGCGCGTTTGGTGCAAAATGGAAATCAGCCACGCCATTTCCGATGGTGGCTCCGTTCCGAACATCCTCAGAGACCTTGCCAGGGCATACGAAGGGAAGTTGACGAGGTCTGATGCAGGTCCACTGTACAGCAGCTTCATCGCACATATTCAATCCAGCTCTCGGGATGCAGACATCAACTACTGGAAAGCGTACTTGGCGGGTATTGAACCTTGCCATTTCCCAGTCCTCAACGACGGTAAGCCCGGGCCCAAAGAACTCGGGAACTGCCAGCTGGAACTGAAAAACCCTGCTGTGTACCATGCGTTCTGCAAGAAGAATGGAGTAACGCTCTCCAATGTTTTGCAGTTGGGTTGGGCTCTGCTTCTTCATTGTTACGTCGGCTCGACAGACGTCTCTTTCGGAGTGGCGGCTTCAGGACGAGACGTTCCCGTCCACCGTATTGAAGAAGCAGTTGGATGTTTCATCAACATGCTCATCTGTCGCATCAACTTGGGCGAGAACGTTCGCATCTCCCAAGTTCTTGAGCAACTTCAGGCTGATTCGGTCAATGCCATGGCCCACCAGAGCTGCTCACTAGCCGATGTACAGCATGAACTTCAACTACCCTCTTTGTTCAATACCATATTCACATTCCAGAGGCGACAGCTTTCCCGGGATCCCGAAAAGACCGCACTATTGTATGACAACGTGGAAGCCGCCGATCCCGGCGAGTACAGCCTAACTATCAACACCGACGTCACGGAGAAGGGAATCACGGTTGACTTCGGCTTCTGGAAAGATAAGCTCTGTGCTGCTCAAGCCACATACATGGTCGAAGCCTTTGAACACATTTTGACAAGCATCGTCTCAAACCAGGATCAGAACCTCACCATTGGCGACCTTGAATTCATTACTCCTGGGAGCCTTGGCCAGTTGAAGCTGTGGAATGAAGAATTACCAAGTCCCGTGAGACGGTGTATACATGAGATGATCCAGGAGCAAGCCTTAATAAGACCGCCATCTACACTCGCCATTCAAGGATGGGATGGCAACTTTACGTATCAAGAATTCGACCAGACCACCAACCAGCTTGCTGGCTATCTTTGTGCCTTAGGTGTGACGACGGAAACGTTCGTTCCCATTCTTTTCGAGAAGTCTACTTGGGCAATTGTCAGCATGATCGCTATCATGAAGGCCGGAGGAGCCTATGTACCCTTGGATCCTTCGCATCCTACAACCCGTCTTCGGCAGCTTATCACGGACGTGGGTGCCAAGGTGATCCTCTGTTCCCGACAATACCACGCCCGTGCCGATGAGGTTGCTCAGCGGGCGGTCATAGTCGATCGCAAAGCTGTTGATCAGCTGCCTCCATCATACCGTGCTAAGCCTAGATCCAGCGCAACACCCGACGATCCTGCTTACTGCTTGTTCACGTCTGGGACCACTGGAATGCCCAAGGGGACTGTCATCCCGCATACCGCTTTCTGTACGAGTTCTCATTCATTCACGCAGCTCATGTATATGGATTCCAGCTCGCGTTGCTTCCAATTCGCTAGCTACACATTCGATGCTAGTTGCGCTGAAATTCTCTCTCCACTCACGATCGGCGCATGCGTGTGTGTGCCGAGTCCAGACGAGAGAATGAATAATCCAGCTGGAGCGATGCGCAGACTCAAAGTTAGCTGGGCGTTCTTGACTCCATCCGTGGCCAGCACGATCAAGCCGGAGAAGGTGCCGTCGTTGAAAACCCTTGTGACTGGCGGAGAAGCAATGACGGCACCACTTGTGAGTAAATGGGGAACCGCCAAATGTCTTGTCAATGGTAAGTATATTGTGCATTCGCAAAAGGGTGTTTTTCTTGTCTAACGCCCTTCTTTTCTAGGATACGGCCCAACGGAAACGTCTGTGTTTGCTGTTGTGCACACAAAAACAACACCCACTAGAGAGGTCGTTAACGCTGATCATGGGACTATTGGTTTTGCATCAGGTTCTCGCTGCTGGATAGTGCATCCCCGCGACCACAACCGGCTTGTGCCTATCGGAGGCATTGGCGAGCTCGTAATTGAAGGCTGGACAACAGCCCGCGGATATCTTAACGACCCAGTGAAAACCGACAAGGTTTTCATCAAGGAACCAACATGGGCGACCCGCCTATCAGAAGAAGATGGCTTCCAGACTGAGCGTATGTACAAGTCTGGAGATCTAGTCCGTTACAACTCAGACGGCTCGATTCGATACATTGGCCGCAAAGACACTCAGATCAAACTCAACGGCCAGAGAATCGAACTAGGGGAGATCGAATACCACGTGAAAGCTAAATTTCCCGATAACGTGGAATCTGCGGTTGAACTCGTCGCACCCGCGAGCCGTAACTCTAACAAAGCCTTGGCCGTGTTCTTCAGCATCCTCGAGGAGAGGTCGCGAGCCACTCCAAACTCCGTACAGCCAGTTTCTTCGGACATGCCTGCCGCTGATGACATACTGCTCCCCATGGACGATTCCTCTCGGGCCATTTGCAAGACGCTAGAGAACTCGCTCGCAGGTGTGCTTCCATCCTATATGATACCCTCCATCTTTGTTCCTATTACGAAGATGCCATGGACAAGTGCAGGAAAGCTTGATCGACACCGATTACGAAATGCTGTTCAGAATCTTTCCAAGGAGGCTTTGGCGCCTTATCGGCTTGCACATGCGAGTAACAAGCGAAAACCGGTCACAGAAATTGAGAAGAAATTGCAGAAATTGATCTGTTCGGTCTTGAATTTGCAGCCCTCGAATGTTGGCATCGACGACAGCTTCATTGTAGGTTCAACTTGCCCCTGTTCATTTCACGCTTAACTAACTTTCATTAGCGACTTGGAGGTGATTCCGTGGCGGCGATGCGCCTCGTTGCTGCTGCTCAAGCCGAGCACATCCAGCTCTCCGTGATGGACATTTTCAATAGTCCGAAATTGTCCGACATGGCTGCAAAGTGCGGCGTGTCTCGTGCGCAGGAGCAAGCCCAGGCTGCTCTTGAGCCCTTCCAACTGCTACGTCAACCCACCTTAGCATCGCAGATTTTGGACGAACTTGCCGAGCAATGCCGGGTTCCTCGAGATAGGATTCAAGATGCGTATCCAGCCAGTCCACTTCAGGAAGCTTTTGTCACTTTGTCTACGAAACAAGCGGGAGCTTATGTGGCGCAACACATTCTGGAGTTGTCATCGGTTGTTGACCTCTCCAAGTTCAAAGCGGCCTGGCAGAAAGCCGTTCAGGAGATCGATCTGCTTCGCACACGCGTCGTTCAACTTAAATCTGGCGAGTTCCTTCAAGTTGTGTTGAACCATGAATCGATTACCTGGGCAGAAACCTCAACGTTAGAGGATATAGCTGAAGAGGCGAGCCACCTCCCATCACACAATGGCGGGTTACTCGCGAGCTATATGATTGTAGAAAGCCGATCCACATCTCAACGGTACTTTGTCTGGACCACTCACCATTCCATTTATGACGGTTGGTGTATGCCAGTTGTGCTCCAACGTGTGGAACAAATCTACAAGTCGGGTGCTTCAGACGTTCCCATGGTTCCCTACGCTAGGTTCATCAAGTTCCTCTTAGATAGCAATACCGCGGGCGCCATGGAATACTGGAGAGGCAACCTTGCTGGAGCCTCTCCATTGCAATTCCCTCAACGCCCGCACTCTACTTCGGAGTTGTCGCCAAACGGCCAAGCTATGAACCACTCTGCACGTCTGGCTCCTCATCGGCACAGCGATATTACTCCTTCCACCGTCATTCGCGCTGCTTGGGCTTTGTTGCTCACAGCATACACTGGAAGCGACGACGTCGTATTTGGAGAGACGTTGACTGGCAGAGACATCGCCGTGCCGGGCATTACGGACGTATGTGGACCAACCTTGACGACGGTCCCAACTCGTGTACAGATCAATCGCGGAATGACCGTATTGGAGCTTCTTCACGGTATCTCCAGAAGGGTAACGGATCGCATTCCATACCAGCACACCGGGTTATCGGAAATCAAGCGCATGGACGCCGATGCGTCTGCAGCTTGTAACTTCCAGAACCTGCTTGCCATTCAAACAGGAGGCCAGCAACCTTCGGAGAGTTTCTGGAAATTCCACACCAATAGCGTACAGTCCAATTACTTCACCTACCCGCTCGTCTTGGAGTGCCGGGCAGACAACACGACGATTGACATGACAGCATATTACGATGAAAATGTCATCTCCAGCTGGCAAGTTCAGCGCATTCTGTACCAATTTGACTCCATCCTCAGTCAACTCAACTCAGTCAAGGAGGTACAAGATGTGAAGATTTTCAGCAAACAGGATCTTGAGCTGGTCCGAACATGGAACAGCCGCGAGCCTGTCGCCGTCGATGACACCATTCAATCCCAGTTTTTACAACAAGCTTCAGCTCGACCGTCCGCCACTGCCGTTTGCTCTTTTGATGGGGAATTCACCTATCACGAACTGCGCGATTTTGCTTCTCGTTTAGCTCAATATCTTACGAAGCTTGGAATTTCCGCTGAAAAGTTGGTACCATTGTGTCTGGACAAGTCCCGATGGGCCATTGTTGCCATTATGGGAGTGCTCATGGCGGGTGGTGGATACGTACCCCTGTCACCAGATCACCCAGCCTCCAGACATCAGCAAATCATCAAGGACTGCAACGCTTCCGTTCTGCTCTGTTCACCACCACACAAAGGCCGCTTTGCAGATGTAGTTAGCAACGTTATCGCTATTGATGAAGACTTCATCCGTCGGCTACCTGCCAGAAACTCAGAGCTTCCAGTTCGTTCAAGAGGCCATAATATCTGCTACGTGTTGTATACTTCTGGCAGTACTGGTGTGCCCAAGGGGGTCGTCATCGAGCACCGCGCAATCGTGTCGAGCTCTATTGCCATTCGAAAAGCGCTCCATATGAA
The DNA here is from genome assembly GCA_000467735.1 of Rhytidhysteron rufulum CBS 306.38. NCBI lineage: Eukaryota > Fungi > Ascomycota > Dothideomycetes > Hysteriales > Hysteriaceae > Rhytidhysteron > Rhytidhysteron rufulum. The sequence continues at coordinate 38,550 of AJFL01001222.1, forward strand.
ACAATCATCCAGGGTGTTCCAGTTTGGATCGTTCGTATTCGATGCCTCTGTGATGGAGATACTGACCACTCTCACCGCCGGCGCTACCGTCTGCATTCCTTCCGAAGACGAAAGAACGCGAGATATTGCCAGTGCCATCAATCGCTTGAGAGCCACATGGACATGTTTAACACCGTCTGTGGCGAACGTGATCGAATCCCCTTCGACGGTTCCGACCTTGGAAACTCTTGCGGCTGGAGCCG
>AJFL01001224.1:0-25555 GCA_000467735.1 Rhytidhysteron rufulum CBS 306.38
GCCTGGATACTTTTGAAAAGCACCTCCGTAGAGCATGGTGCAGCTCTACACATCAAATATACCAGTTTTCATGGGATATCTCTGTGGCTCTTCGTGGATGACGGGAATGAGGAAATGGTACTCAACGACTTCCTTTGGGATGATGCATAAAATATTGGTGGTGGCCTTATGCGGGCGGAAGAATGCCGATCAGCCTCATTCTCGGAAGAGGATCTAGCTGCAGCGGTAAAATACAGAGTGTAAGATTGCAGTCAGCCCCTAAAATTTTCAGAGCTGCGAGAATGATGATGTTGCAGCATGTTGGATGGCCGACTGGGAAGGCCGTTTAGTTGCATGATGCGTCCACGGGTGCGTTGGGAGTTCTGACCGGGCAGATGCGAAGCAAGTCAGCATGTTCCGCCGGTCTGGCCAATGAACGAGCCAAGATGCGCGAGCTTAACTCCCCGCAGTGGATAATCCTTCATGTGAAATTGGCGCGTGAAGAGCTCCTCGACGTAACCGATCGTCAAGACGTACCATCATGACTAGCTCGATATCCGTCTCTCTACCAGCTCCGGTCCTTGTCGATGCTCCTCGTCACCCTCACTCTGCCCCTCGTCGCCCACCATGAATGCGTTATAATTTAAGACACCAGGTCTGTGTATCCCTTCTGTCCACTGTCCCACTGTTCCACGTCCTATCTCCCCGTCCTCACATAAATCCAATAAACTTCGGTCACCGGTTCGTACTAGGTACAAGGCAACCAATTCCCAAACCGTCTGGCTGACACCACACCCCTAGTTACGAACCTTCCAGTTTTGAGACACGCAGCGCAGGCAGCTACTGTGCCCCTCATCCCTCTTCATCATGGTGACAGAGAACTTCCAGTCTCCCAACGCCATCCCGCCACGAACGAGCTCCCACGGCATCTTCACAAACCACGCGCAAGCCAAACATAATCCTAGTGTTCTACGACCTCTCTCCGAAATCGACTGGATAGGGCAAGGGAATAGAAAACACAAGCATTCCGCTTCCGCCTCGTTTCTGTCACATACAAGCACGTATCCCGTCCACATGAGTCCTCCGCCACCAGACCCGTTAAAAGGAATCGGCGATGATCTGATATATGAAAAGAAGGAGACTTGGACGGAGGCGAAGGAGAAGATACTGTTAGGACCATATGATTATCTCTACGGCCACCCTGGAAAGGATATTCGTAGCCAGCTAATCGCTGCGTTCAACCAGTGGTTACAGGTGCCAGCGGAGAGCTTAGAGGTTATTACAAGAGTTGTAGGAATGCTACACACAGCATCGTTATTGTATGTTGAAATATTCGAATATTGGAATACGCGGCTAACAAAATGATATACAGAGTTGACGATGTTGAAGACTCCTCCGTCCTCCGCCGCGGCATCCCCGTTGCCAACAGTATATTCGGCACTGCGCAGACGATTAATAGCGCAAACTATGTCTACTTCAAAGCCCTCAGCGAGTTATCGAGCCTTGCGAACCCCAAAATGATACATATTTATACCGAAGAACTTTTGAATTTGCATAGGGGTCAGGGCATGGATCTATACTGGAGAGACTCTCTAACCTGCCCCTCAGAAGCAGACTACTTAGAGATGGTCGGAAACAAGACAGGAGGTTTATTCCGGCTTGCTATCAAGCTCATGCAAGCAGACAGCAAGAGTAATGTGTATGTCGAGCTCCTCTCGCACCCCTGAGTATTCCGTGGAACATGCACTATACGACTCAGTGTGAAACTTACTAACGACAATTAGTGACTGCGTCCCCTTGGTCAACGCAATCGGCATGCTCTTCCAGATCCTCGATGACCATCTCAACCTCTCTCCCGCTTACACCTCCACAAAAGGCCACTGTGAAGATCTCACCGAGGGCAAATTCTCCTTTCCCGTCATCCATGCTATTCGCGCCGACCCCTCAAACCTCGTCCTTATGAACATTCTCAAGCAAAAAACAACGGATGAAGAAGTAAAAAAGTACGCAGTTAGGTATTTAGAAGAGAAAGGCAGTTTCGAATACAGTAAAAAGTGTATCCAGGAACTACGGGAGAAGGCGTTCGTTTTAGTGGATGAGTTAGAACAGACATTTGATTCCGAGGAAACCAAGGCAGGCGCGCAAGCTGTTCGGGCTGTATTGGAGAAGTTGGCATTAAGGTAATGCACTGTGAGAGTTGATCTCCCTCCCTCTTTGCCACCTTCTTCCTTCCCATTCATTTTTTGATTACCTAGGTACGCATCAAATGATCATGCCGGGATGATTTAGCACGGTTTTTAATCAAGTCGAAACAGCTTCATAGAGTTTATATATTTGGCGGAGGGATTTTGAATTTGGGCTAGTTACGCCTCTTTTTCTTTGCTTTTTGCAGATTAGATCTATCTGACATTAGTTCAACCACGTATTCGACTATAGGGTTGGATACCAAATAGCTACAATGCTTGAATGCACACAGCTACCATATTCCAAGTCATAATACCTAATGACGCACTTTGTATTCCTAATTATTTACTACCCAACCCAACTCATTCAACATTTCGTTCCCTTAAGGGGATCGCCAACTTCAACAAGAGAAATGCATCATATATTTAGGAAATGTTCACGAGGACAACATTTGAATAAGCTCCACCATTGATTACATAGAAAGCGACTAAAATGGAACTCATCCAATAGGAGTGATAGATAGTGGACAACGTTTTGATCAAGCGAACACGATCATCAGAGTATGGAAATAGTATGTAGGCTAGAATATGCGGTAAATAGAAGGGAGATTTTCTTAGGCTCTCTATTTTAGCTATCGAAGCATTTTAAAGAGTACAAAGGAGCTAATTTAAATTAATACATAACCTCCTCTATCCTGCGGCGTCTAGGTGCGTCATGGTGTTAGCCAACCTTGGAATGTCCCGGCTGCCTTAAGGTGACAAGCCACAGGCGCTTCTGCAGATGATAATGTTCTTCGCCACATCGACCAAGGGTCCAGTTAGGGTTTCCTTTAGGGGTAGCTCCATGCACCCTCCCGTCGAAGACCGTACGCCGGTCGCTGTATGCAGCGCTTGGTGGTTTGGGTAAATGTGGATGGTCCAGGTGAGGTCTGAATGCCTCAATTATGACTATAGACCTACGTCGAGGCCTGGTACAAAGGCGAACCGCCTTGTCAAACGACGAGCTGTTCTAGAAAGGTGTGCAAATGGCACAGCATCGTGGCTATGCCTTAGCGCTCCATGAAGAGCGACGAGTCCAGGCGAAGGGTGAGTTGGAGAGCAAAATCTTCTCTCTTTTGGGGCAAGACAGTAAGATCTAGTTTGAGAACATACTATTACAAGGTTGCTTTTTTTGGCATGGAAAAAGTTTGCTCGCTCGAGTTGGTGTCACCATGTTTCGTGTAACAGAGAGAAAAGTCGGCACTCGATAAGGCATGGATAAGGTAGGGTACATGCAACACAAAACCTCTGGTTGCCCTTACAAATCCTATCGCACTTCTGAGGTGAATGGAGTTGCAGAGTAGCTAGAAGCACTGCCAGCATGAGGGCGGATTGCAAAAGAATGACGTCGGATGCGGTGATGGTCAGGCAGGACGAGAGGCCGTAGAATCGCAGGTCGTTTCAAGAAGATGCGGGGAAAACTTGGTTAGATCCTGGGCCGGATGGAGGGTGGTCACAGGCGGTCGGGCGCAGTCGAAGGGTGTGGCACAAAGATTCTTTGATGAGGGCTGCTGGCCGGGGGGGGGGAGGATATCGCTGGTTGCAGGCGCTGCTGCGAAAGAGAGCTGCATATAGGCAGCGGATAGAGGGCAGTCTTTATCAAAACCGCCGGCGAGGCCATCGTCTTTTGATTGCCTTCTGCTGCTTGCCAGGAACGAGGCTAGCGTGCTGCTCACAGACCACTTAGGCTGTCTCAGAGTCGCAAGGGGTGAATTGAACCCCCAAAATAATCCAAACCTTAGCCCGGAATCCCCAGAAACACCGCGACCCTTTTCGATCCCTCCTCTGTCCGTCGTCTCCCTTTTGCAGCCTTTCCGCTCTGCTCGGCGTGAGAGCGAGTCTTCCATCGCAGCCAACCTCCGCTCGCCCTCGCATCACTGCTTTCTCTCTGTGCCCGTCGGTCTTCCGGAATGACCTGAAACACGGCGTCCTCAATTTCTACATCGCCCGCACAGCCCCCGGCTGGCCCTATCCTTCTTTCCTCCACGCCTCCCGACCAGCGGATGCGACCACACTTCCTCACCCTCGAGGACACACACTCCTTTACCCTCGCTATCCTTTTCGTACGCTCGCCAGCTCGTCGCTCGAGCTGCCCCTTCTCGCATTCTTCGACGCCCAGGACAACAACAACAAGAGCGACACTGACTCGTATTTGATTGGGCCAAAAATATCTCACACGTTACGACCACTTTTTTCTGGACATGAATTAGGGATGACGCGACCGGAAATTGTTAGAGCAGGTACGAACTTGCGGATTATCGTGTGCCATAAGACGGCTCAGATTGCTGACATGGCTCGTTGTTTAGACACGCTCGACTTACAGGACACAACATCCCCAACTGCGCAAGACCACACACGACAACCCGCACAACCCGCACCTCTTGGAATTGGGCCCGCCGCACCGCACCAAGAAGCTTCTCTAAAACAAGTAAAAAATGAGCGAACATCGGAGGAGCAACAATTGGAAAAGTCGGCCAACACAAACGACTTGGATGACGACACAAGTTCGGATGAAGAGGGAGGCAAGGGGAAGGGGGACCAAAGCCTTCAGCGGGATGAGCAAGCCGTAAGACTGAATGGGGGTCAGTCTGGTGGAGGGGATGACGGCGAAATGGCGGACGCGGAGGAGGACGAAGATCTGGATGATGACATGATGGACAAGATCTCAAGTTCTCCTTCAATTGACGATGGTGGGTATTCTTTGCCTTCTCCTTCCTGGCCACCGCGCACTTCTTCTTTATCTCCATTTTCGACTCCGACTAAATCGCCGGGCAACTCTCCTACGTCAACAAATCTCGACTCTTCGTCACCTTTCTTATCAACACCTCTTCATTTACCACTCCCTGCGCGGTTTGCAAACCAGCCAAACTTTGGCTTCGGAGCAAGCGCTGAGGGTAGTCCACGGTTCAGAAACATATTTCCTATTCATTTTCCTTCTTATCCAGGATCTCAAGAATCACAGCATCATCATCGTCCCGTGGGTGAGTATACAAGAGGTGGTGGAAATCCAGGACCTGAAATCGTCGTTGACCCTGCTAACGACACCGCTCCAAACGACCGACTCGAGAACGTACCAGTCATCGATCCTCAACTCCAGGAGCAGCGAGAAAATTCGCAAAATTCGATGCTCTCTTCTGTCCTTGATGAGGATGACTTGCACGAACTTCTTTTACCAGTCGACGACCCTTTGCTTGACAATAGCTTCGATGACGAACATGTACGACAGCAAACGACCACGGAGATTTCTCCCGACTATGACACTGTTTACGACGATAACAACGACTTTGAAGACATTATTGAAGAAGACTGCTGGACAGACCTTAGCGACGTAGATTCGGCAGAACTTAGGGATGGTGATGATAATGATGATAATGATTCCATGGATGATTTTCTTTTTAATGATGAACGATACGTCGATTCCGGCTGGGGTGGAGATAGCTTACGAGATACAGAGGACATCGATTTCGAATTCGTATACGCCCTGCATACATTTGTGGCAACTGTCGAGGGCCAGGCCAATGCTACTAAGGGAGATACCATGGTTCTCCTGGACGATAGCAATAGCTATTGGTGGCTAGTCAGAGTGGTGAAAGACAGCAGCATTGGTATGTGAATTCATTCACAGTCACGTGCTCCTGCTAATTTGTCCTCCAGGATACTTGCCCGCCGAACACATCGAAACTCCCACTGAACGTCTAGCACGATTAAACAAACACCGAAATATTGATGTGAGTGCTTTCTCTTCCCTTATTCTTTGGGTAGAATTAACTGTGATATAGCTTGCTGCGACGATGTTAGGGGACACCGCGGAAAAAACCAAGAATCCGTTGAAAAAAGCCATGAGACGACGAAATGCAAAGACAGTGCAATTCGCCGCTCCCACTTATGTCGAAGCCTCAGAATACGAATATTCGTCCGACGAGGACGATGACGATGAATTATTCGGTGGCGCAGAACCCAAGCAAATGCAGACAGAAGGCACTGATCGTTCCGACATTGATCCAGACGATGATCTTGCTGTAGAGCCGCTCAAGCTTGGCGGCAAGAAAGAAAGAACATCCGAGGATGGTGACTCTGCACGAGGCTCAAGCGAAGATAGCAAGAGGCCAAGTGATGAAGTCTATGATCGAACTCGTAAGTTATTTCTCCTCAATATTCCGTTCACTTGCTTAATGTATTCAGGCGACCAAAAAGTTTCTCGAAACGGGACGTTGCGAAACACCGACTCGTTCTTCAAAGATGACAATGCCGAAACACGTAAAATCACCCTTACACCCAACTTGTTGCGAGATGACTCGAGCACGTCAACGACTGGATCAAGAGAACGTGGGGCTAGTCTTGAAAGCCTCGAGAAGAATGGGTTTGCCGACAAAGTGAAGGAAGACAAGCGGAAGAAAGAGAAGAAACCAGGCATGTTGAGTGGTCTTTTCAAAAGAAAGGACAAGAAATCCAAACAAGACTCCATAGACAGCGATGCTGAGAAGCAGGCTGAAGAGCATGGTCGTGGATCTCCTCAATCCAAGAATTCTGACGATTCTCCTATAGAGCGCCCCTCTACGGAGAGAGATAGCAACCGATCACCTCAAAGACAGCCTAGCAAAGGTAAACTTCAGAAACCGCAACGAGCTGGAGATGTATCACCACCCAAGAACCAGCAAGATCTAACGGGAACAGAGAGCCCAGAACCTGCGGCTACTCCAAGTGTAGCCCCTCTTAAGATCCGTACAAATGGCCAGCAGAGCACTAGCACTATGCGAATCGTTGCTCCTGAGCAGCAAGAGTCCGTAGAACCCGACTCTATACAGCCTGTCCAGCAGCCTACAGAACGTGAACGCAATGGCTCGCTCTCTTCAACAACCTCTAAGCTCAATCCTGTTAATCTCCTCAAGAAAGACAAGGATGGGGAGCCTCGTCCTGAGAAGGTCAAGAAGGCTAAACAACGTGTTCAACTCGATGATTTTGATTCCTCTGAAGACGACCATAAGGACACCGATCCTTTTGCTGATCCAAATGAAGAGCAAAACCAAGCATCTGAGAAACCCACCAATGCTGCAGTTACGGGACGTCTTTCTGAATCCCCTATTCAGATATCTCCCTCGGATGCTCAACCAGAGACGGAAGGCTCTTCAAGGAAACAATCCATTCCCGATCCTCATCAACCGCCCGATCTCACCAACGAGGTTTCCAGCCAAGAGTCAAACTCCCCTGTTTCTACTCCTTCGCCGTCGAACGAAAGTCCTTCTACGAATGCACCTTCGGCATCAAATGCTGGGCAAACTGGACCTTCTCCTATATCAGATGGAACTCGAGTGCCACCAGCACCAACTCAACCAGCCCCTCTTCCTCCCGACGCAGCTCAGCAATCACCTCCAGACTCATCTTCAAGCAATCTGCCGGCTTGGTCGGATGCTAGCCTTCGGTCTTACCTTGATGATGGAAGTGATATCAGGGATATGCTGGTTGTGATCAATGATAAGAGTGGAGTAGTACCGGTAGGACCAAATCATCCTATCATGGCGGGTCTGTTTGTTGAGGAACGTAACACCATGAAAGAGCTTGGTGGAAATCTTGACAAGTTGCTCGGAGACTGGATCGAGCGCAAGCGGAAGCGGAGTATGCAGAACTTGCCGGCTGGGCGATAATGCTTATGCACTGCGCTCGAGGGATAGTTGGCTCTAAGATTCCAGACGAGGGATATTGACATTACGGAGGATTCGGGTTCATGTTTTAAGGTATGATTGGGAATACCCCTTTTGCAATTCGATTTCAGCCATGGCCGGTTTCGCCATGCATACACAGGGAAATTGGAGTTTGAGGGAGTAAATAAGGTGGTATGCACGCGTTCCATTCCTGTCACCTTTACGTTGCAGCATCGCTTGCATGGCTCCTAGGGTGAGCATTTCTCTTCGTCTTTGCCAGCATATGCATCGGCGGGTGTTTTGTTTCTTTCTTTGTTCCTCTTTTTCCCAAGTCTGTAATTTCCTTTAATTTTCTTGACACTCATTCATTCACGTCCGTTCCTCCGTACCCACACGGTTCAAGAGACCGGATTATTCTAGCATCGCGCTGTGCGCCACGCTTAATCGTTCGTTCCCATACCTATTACCCATGCTTATTACCCATTACCCCCTCTAGCGCTATCATTTTTGTTTTTCCTTTTTTTCCTTTTCCTTTCTTGCCTTCTTCTTAGTCTGCCTGGTCTGCAACTTTCGTCGACTGGGCGACTGCATTTTTTGTATAAATAGCCATTGAAATGGTTGGAATTTGTTTTCATACCCGGACGTGTGGTTGCCCTGGAGGATTGGTGGGCTTCGGCCTTTTGGCGGTTAGATCGCTGTATATATGGTTTAGAGATTGGAGAACGTTGTCAATTGACAGAGACTTGTTGTGGAGAGATCCTTATCTGTTTTTTTAACCTTGGGCCTTTTGTTTGGCTGTTTGTGTGGTGTTGTGTGATTGTGATTGTGAATGTGGATTGTTATGATGAAGTTTGTTCGATTGAAGTTTCTATGTGTCTGCGCTAACTTTACAGGACTGCTTGGATACTTTTGAGGACTATGGACTGTTGCGGTACCACTTCAGCTTTTTGTAAGATTTCTTGTAGTAGTATCCTTGAAATCAGATGTCTGCTAACTCGGGATTTATTCTAGATATTCGAGGCCTTGGTCTAAGGGAAATCGTTACAAAACGAGGACAAGGTAGAAGTTCGGCATCAATGCATAAGGGAGTAAATAAAGTGCATACCGGCCTACTCCTCGATTGAGTTTCCTTCTCTCCCTCATCTTCCCGGACGGACGGGGAATTGGAGAGCGGTGTTATAGTAGAATGGTCACGGGGTTTCACTGCACGTAGGAGATGTTTATAGCGTGAAAATGAATTTTGTAGTAACACAGACATAAAATTTGGCTTTCTGATGGTTAGAGTCACAGGCATCTTATCATCAAAGCTATAATCCCTTTTACAGATGTTAAATAAGTCAGCTGACACTAATGGGATAGTAGCATGACTATGAAAAAGTTTAAGTTATGTGTCTCGTGATGGTGAGCCGTAGGCGAGACTTGAGAGATAGGATAGCGTGTTTAGCTGATTGAATTAGCGAATGCTTAGGTAAAGTGGTTTGTTTGTTTGTACGTGATCGTGTGTTGGTTTACTACTATTTTTTTAAGTGGAGTATTATGCCGGTTGTTGGGATGTTTAGATTGGGAGGTGTGGGTGTTTGGGGAAGTTGATTGTGTCTGCGATAATAGTCTATAGAGTATGGTCACGTGCATGGTATAAGGTTAATCTGATCTCGTGTTTGTGTTACTGTACAAGTTGAAGAGCATCTTTGACTTCCTTCTTTGTTGTGCGTAAGGGTTTGAGGATGTGTGGATAGTGCATGTGTTTTATCGCCCGTGAAGTACTGTATTGATACCTATTAAAGAGGAGATACCAAGTGGATTGATATATATACGCTGAATCTAATAGCTGCACGTTTACTGCCATATCTAATGAAGAGCATTCTTTCATCGCATCGAGTTGGAGATGATACTCAGACCCGAGTGCTTCATTTAACCGAGGCCTTTATCTCATATAAACCTTTAATCGCTTGATCTGCTGTGTCTAGAAATGGTGAATTGGGTTGGTTAGTTCTTCAATTATTTGCATGGAGGACCATGTTGGTTTCGGATGTATTATGATTGTTTCGTTAGATCCTGAAAGGATGAGCAGTTGTTAGTCAGTAAGAAGAAGATTCGGATGCATCTCTAAACTAAGCACAAAGAAGAAGACAAGAATGCGACTAAGTTGAGTACGAGAAAAGCCAGAGTCATGGAAGAAGATATTAAATAATTCGATGACTCCTTCACGACAGCAAATAAAAGGTTGGTGTCGGCCTAAGAAAGCATTGCGCGGCTTGCAGGCCCATTTATTCTTCAGAACAGTAGACTACCCTCGTACGATGCAAGGGGGGACGGTGAGTTGAGGTTGTCGGAGTGTCGTTGCAAAGAGTGAGCAGATGTCGAGGTAGTGCCAGATGGGGATGGCCCAGATTTCAGCGGGTCGGCGAGTTACTCGATCTCATCGAGTCACAGCGGCCGCGTCGTCGCTCCCGTTGGTGTGCCGCGGACAAAACCCCACTGATGTTATCAGAGCTATGCCGGATTGGCCATGGCTGGCAGCAAGCGAAGTTGGCTACGGCGGGCCATGGATTAGGAGGGATCGTGAGGGATGCGAGCGCATGCAAGTGGGTGGTCAGGCCTCAGGCAGGCGTTTGCGCTCTGCTTAGACGCTGCTTGGCTGGCGATAGGCCCTGGTGGATATGATATCACTGCTGCGTTACAAGTTCCCATCGAGTCAACCTCTGGCATATCACCAGTCACCAACGCAGATCTGGAGATAGGCGTTGGCCAACCTCGCTAATGCACGGCCTGCCTAGCTGGAGAGATAGATATGGAGAACCATGGATGCGGGCCCTCCCCCTCGGCTGGCGTGCCTGAAGATAACGCTTTTCTGCTTTCCTTCGTGCCTTCCTTTCTTCCTGTGCCACTGCCCATTCTCCCCACACACCGGACTCGCCGTTCCCTTGCACCACATACACCTTGGTGACCTTGCACACACCCTGCACACGCCCTGCACACGCCCTGCACACCACACCTGCTGATGGCCGCCTCCCAACCACCCCCCAATGCCCACGCCCACTGTTGCGTAGTGGCGCATCACCAGCACCGCGTCCGCTCACTAGCACCATCACTACGGCGAAGAAGCAACGATGACTTCTCCGCCCTCATCCCTCATGTAACCGTATGTGTACATGGAACACGGCATCGAAGGGCAATCCCGACATTGATACGATAAGGCTATACCGCAGTCTGCCACCACCCGTCTGACCCCGGTAGTTGGTACCATGCCGAGAGATAGATAGACGTTTGTTTCCCCATGCTTGTTGTCCATGCCTGCCCATATATATCACCTTTCCCTCACGTTATCCGTGAGAAGTTTTTAACGGAACCGTCCCAGCTGTTGCTTGTTCAAATACACACCCCTCCCGCCCTCCTTCCCCCCAAGACCCTGCTTCAGTCGACTCGGCGCGGAGTCCTGAAGCTGCATCCCCACCATCACGGATCCAGAGCGCCAACCGCTGATCCCAGGCTCATCAGCCTCGTCCTCCTCCAACTCCAACCGCTCCCCACGTCATTATTGCGGGGATACATATCAACCCCAATCAGGTCCTCGATATCTGACGGTCCCTTCAGCTTCGGCTGCGACTGAAGCTGAGACCTCAACTGTCGTTCACTCCTCCGACGAAATCTCCATTCTCGACTGCATCATGGAGAAAGTCAAGGAGTCCAAGTTTGCTTACTATGCGAACAAGGCGGCTGTTGAGTCTGAGCCCGGTCTTACTACCACCCAGCTCATGCTCATCAACCATGACTTGAAGCCTGTCGAACCTGAACGCCGACAATGGAGTGCTTGGAATTTCGTTGGATTCTGGATTGGTAGGTACTCATCAAGAGGGTCTTGAGAATACATACTAATACATATTCACAGCGGACTCATTTAATATCAACACATGGATGATCTCTTCGTCCATGATTATTGCGGGTCTGTCCTGGTGGCAATCATGGCTCTGCGTCTGGTTTGGCTATGCAATTGCCGGTTGCTTCATCTGTTTGACCGGTCGCATTGGTTCCATGTACCATATCAGCTTCCCCGTGGTATCACGAGCCTCTTTCGGTATCTGGGGTGCATTATGGCCGGTATTCAACAGAGCTGCAATGGCTTGCATATGGTATGGTGTGCAGTCCTGGATAGGAGGTAAGTTCTAAGCTATTTCACGCAATCTTCAAGAGCCTAACAAGTTAGGAAACTGTGTTTATCTCATGATTCGATCTATCTGGAATAGCTGGAATCGTGATCCAAACTACGGCCCTCCTAATGGTATCCCTAGTTCAGGAACGACCACTGTAGACTTTGTCTCTTTTTTCCTCTTCTGGGCTGGTTCTCTTCCTGCTATCTGGTTCCCCGTACACAAAATCCGCCATCTCTTCACCGTAAAAGCTTACTTCGTCCCTTGTGCTGGTCTTGCCTTCTTTATTTGGGCGATTGTTCGCGCAAAGGGCATTGGTCCCATCGTTCACCAACCTGGAACATTGAGTGGGAGCGAGTTAGGCTGGGAAATGGTCCGAGGAATCATGAGCTCCATCGCCAACTTCGCCACTCTCATCGTCAATGATCCCGACTTCGCTCGTTTCGCCAGAAAGCCCAGGGATGCGTTGTGGTCTCAGCTCTTCACGATCCCTATCGGTTTCGCAGTTACTTCGTTCATCGGTATCATCGTATCTTCCTCATCTACCGTGATCTTTGGCGAACCTATCTGGAACCCGCTCGATCTCCTCGACAAATTCCTTGATGAAGGTGGCTCCGGTCAACGTTTCGGTGTCTTCATCATCTCGGCAGCCTTCACTCTCGCCCAACTCGGTACCAACATCGCCGCCAATTCGGTCTCCGCCGGCACAGATATGACCGCGCTGTTCCCTCGATTCCTTAATATCCGCCGCGGTGGCTACATCTGCGCCCTGGTCGGCCTTGTCATGTGTCCTTGGCACCTCCTCGAAACGTCCAACTCCTTCACCACCTACCTCTCCGCCTACTCCGTCTTCCTATCCAGCATCGCCGGTGTGATCATCTGTGACTACTACTGGGTCCGCAAAGGCTACCTGGAAATCAAGGAGCTTTACTCTGGAAAGAAAACCGGTCCATACTTCTACACCTGGGGCATTGGCTTCCGCGCCTACGCCGCCTACATCGCCGGCATCCTCATCAATGTCGTAGGATTCGCCGGTGCTATAGGCCGCGAAGTACCCATCGGTGCCAAGCACATCTACGACCTGAACTTCTTCTGCGGCTTCATCATCTCAGCCCTGATCTACTGGATCCTATGCAAAGTCTTCCCGATCCCCGCATGTAGCGAAACGTGGTTGGAAGTCGGAGACGAGATCAGAAACGTTAGTGTAGCGTATGGACATGATGGGGAGATCAGCGAGAATTACGACGAGGAAGTTATGACGGGCGGGAATGGGAAGGGGAGAGAAGAGGGTGGGATTAAACATGATACCGAGGGGAAGGTTTTCTAATGGAAATCATCGCCTGCTTTTTTAATGAGCTTTTTAAGTTAGATAAAACCTACGATTTTGTATCAAAAAAGTTTTTATGAACGAATCACAGATATTTGTTGTTTTCTTCTTTTCTGATATCTATCATCTTAATGATCTAATCTATCTGCATTGGGAATCTTAGTCGTGAGGTTATCCCCTGTTTTCTGGCCCCGAATGTAACGAGGTAGGAGTAGTCGAAATAAGGTTTCCAACTCCTTGGCCTTTTTAATATTTTGGTGAAACCTTAAATTTTTGTTGGGGATTTTTTCTTGATTTTTCGGATTTTGAGAAACACCCTTGTTTGGATGGTTGGGGACATGGGACGTGGGACACACACAGCAAGCACATGTAGCTGGGTATAGGTTGTACGGGAAACACGCTGTTATATATACATCATTAGGTTTACAGATTTCTTTTATTTTTTTATTTTTTTATTTTTTTTTATTTTTTTTTTTAATTTTTTTTTGGGGCGTAGTAAGTTAACGTATACTTATTATTATGATGCCTATTTATGATTGGTTATGAGGCGGTTTGGTGACATGTAATTTATCTGCATATAAGGCGAAGATAGAGGTATTAGTTCACACACGATAGACACGATACAAACACCACAACCGAGATTTCAGGTTCAATATATTTGTCCATCCCTAGACGGATTTGCTAGCCACATTACCATAACTACACGAACCACTTCATCTTCCCCACTCACACCTTCCCACCCCTAACCTTCTCCCACTCTCCCCAAAGCCCCTTCCAAATCGCGCGGGCCGCACTATCAACTCCAGCATTCATGGCATCCAAGCCCTCCATACTAAGAGCCGAACACTCGACAACGGTCCAAATCCCCGGCATCAGTCTTTCTCGGACCGAAGGGTCCAGACGGCCGTTTAGCTGGTACTTGCAAAAGGATGCTAGGAGGTAAGGGAGGTACTGGGAAGCGTATTCGCGAGCCTTCTTAATCGGGTCGGTGAGGTCGGTGGCGCGGGAGCTGTGGTGACGACCTCCTGTGACGGCCGTCACTGTTGGCTGAGTCAAGGAGGTGAGGATGCGGGTGCACTGTTTAGCGGAGTCTGGTAAAAGGGATGTCTCGATCCAGGCTGGGCGAGGGAATGATCGACCGCCGTTCGGAATGAAGAGGCAGGAAAGGAGGTTCTGGAGGATCGGTAGAAGGAGGTGGAAACGGCCTCCTAGTCGGCTACGGTGTAGGGTTAGGAGATGCTGCATTGTCCCGCAAAGGCGACTATAGATTCCGGGTGCACAGTTTGCCGGTAGGTTCGGACTGCTTGGCGAGGAAATGATGGTCATGGCGGTTAGTAGTGTCTCAATGCCATATTGCGAGATTAAGAAAGTCTAATACAAGTTAGTTAAGTTCTTAAGATATTGGATGGGAAACTTGCTCGTTTGCAGAGGATTGTATTAATACTGTCAAAGAGGGCGCTGAAGCAAGCAATGTCCGACGTGTGCGAGACGATGCTGCATAGTGAGGGGAGGATCTGAAGAAAACTCTGTCTCAACTCTGCATCGTCTTTTGAGGAGTCTGGTTTCTTTGTTAGTAATAGCGGCAAATACAGATCGTGGTACTTGCCAAGCGTCGACACCACGCTATGGGCCAATTGAAGGTGTGCGGCATCGTTTTTCCCATCATGAAGAAGCCTTTGAATTAGTTGCACTTTCTGGCGTATACTAAGCTTCGACACTACTGGTTCAACCGACTTTATAACAGCATAGTGATCTTGAGCAGAGAGTGTGGATTGCTGTAGTATATGTAAGGAAAGCTGTAAAATATCTTCTACTTGACCTGCGGCACTGTGACGTGCTTTTAGTTGGAGTATTGAAACCTGATTCTGCTGCTTTGTTGTTTCATCAATGTCTTCCAGTCGTGCAAGTAGACTTTGTGCTTGTTTCGTCAATGCAGGAAAGCCTTTCACAGTGTTCAACTGCAACTGGAATAGTGCATTCTGCTTGTTCGATGCCAATTTTGTTGGTTCAGTTTCCAATAATTGGACGAATCGGTTCTGATTAGCAAAGGTCTCGTCGGCTTGAACCGCTCCCTTGAACAGTAGTAATTCCATAGTAAAGTCTTTGTCGAGTTTTGGGTTCGCAGAACGTAGCCCATCAAGCTTAGACTGAAATTTCTTCAGAAATTCTTTGTTGCGTGCCTGGTCCCTTTCCACTAGAATGTGGGTGAGAGTGCGCTGAACAACCATCTCGAGGATAGTGGAAACTTCATAATCCAACAGAAACCCAGACATTGTAAGATGTTCAACGACACCGAAGATAATGGTAGGATCGACTGAGATTTTGGCAGTAGAATTGGGAACCTCCATAAAATGGACAATCAAAGCAAGAGACCTCAGAATCAGATCTTTATCTTCATCTTTGGTACCCACCAGATACTCGGTGATGAAGTCTAACGCAGATTCACGTTGTTTCCTATTGATCGTTGCCAATGGCACTTGAAGATATGCATTCTCAACTGCCAAAATCGTTTCTTGAGGACTCTTTTGGGAAATCGTAGATTCAAGGGCCGCGAGAAGATCGTTCCTAACTGCTGGCAGTTGGGTCGAAATGACACAATGAACGAAAGAATCCTTTAAATCTATACAAGCCTCGCCAATGGATGAAAACATTGATCGGAATAGCATGACTCGAGCATGCGAAGGAAGGTATTGCAGAAGATTCGGAAACAAGCAAAGTAGAAACTCGAGCTCTCCATGTAGTCTTCGAATTTCTGTCTGCTTGACAACCGACTTTTCTTTTTTGGATTCAATGCTAGGAATGAGACTCGATACTGCGCGTGAAACATTTTCACGAACGGGCGCTCCCCACTCCGGAATGCAACCAAAGCTATCGCAGACAGTGAGCAAAAAAGTGAATGATGTCGTTCGATCTTTAGCTTTGCCGCTATCATATGGTTCTTTTCGAAGTGTTGCAATCTCTTGATGGGCAAGCTTGATGATGTCGGAGTCCAAAAAAGCTTTCTGTGCCTCGTAAGAGTCACGGAATTGGATTGGCCACAGTAGAACAAAGACCTGTGAGAGAACAACCCATATAACGGAGAGATCTGCTGTAGATCGATATAGCTTGTACTGAAGAAGAGCATCATAAGTAGAAAGTAGTGACGATAACTGCGGCTTCAGGTTGCCGATGTATTCATCAGAAGAAATGCAATTCAATAAAGCATTGAGTATGATACCGCTGCTACACGCATCCCGAAATGCTTCCTTCTCAGACTTGGTTTTATATCTTCCGCTTGTGTTGACTTTGAGAATCTCAATTAGATTAGAAAGACGAGAATGGTGATCGTCGAACAAAGTCAAAATTTGTGATTGTGTCAGAGAGCTTTCAAGCAATTTTGCTAAAGCTGAAGATAGAGCCTCATGTTCCCAGATTGAGGGCGGAGTTGTAATTTCGGATTCGTGTCGCCAAACACGGACGACTTTAGCTGACTTTCGTAGCTGGGTATCCCATCGAGAAATGAAACCTAGCAGATCGCGGTTCCTGGAAAATGCGTTCATGATGGGCAGGATGATTGATTGCAGGAGAATCTCCTGGTTGTTCTCATCAGGTCGTCCGTGGATCGCCAGTTGCGTAAGATCTTCGTCGCTGGATGGGCGATCAATACCGTCAGCGCTAGAACTATTGCCAGAGATGCTGGAGATATGATTGAAAATAAGTGTTGAGAGATCATCTGGTCTTTCATCATGCTTTGAAGCGTGTGATTTGGGTTTCGGAAGAAATAGAATGGGGTCAAGTGAGATCATTTTCGACACAAGAGACCAATGAATCGTCCCAACTTCTTGGGAAGAATCGCCTAATCCAGAATGGTACCAGAATATATCTTCAATTATAGAAGAGTCGACCGATAGATCTTTGTTTTTGAGCTGATCAAGCAAATCTCCAACGATATCAACGGTAGCTTTTGTCACAGGAACATCAACTGGCTGCAAAGAGCATCCGGAACACTCGACTAGCGATATGAAAGCTGCTTGGATCCATGGTGTGTTTGTAAGTCTCTGGTTGGATGATTGCCGCTGGGAGAACCGGGTTGCGAGATCCATAAGGTGCGGGATGGCATCAAAGAGGGAAGACATATCATCCGGGACGGGATTAGACATGCGAATTGCGCTTATGACTTGGTGGATGCTCGCACGTAAAGGTGCTAAGCAGGAATCCAAAAGTTGTGCCTGGTGTCCGTGTGCTCCCGTGGCTAGCTCTTGATTCTTTTCAATTTCATCGATCAAGGATGTTCTTGACGGATGAAGAACATGTCTAACGACAAGTCCATCCAATAGGCGTGATGTTTCTTTACGAATTGAGCTCATGGCATCGTCATTCAAAGACGTACTGTTTGCTGGAGAGCGTTCATATAATAAGATCGCCGGCACAAGACACTCCGCCGAGAATAGTTCGGCAGAAACCGTCGAATCCACACTCGCCTCAGCCACTCGCAGCTCCCAAATATCAAGCGCCAACGGTAACTTTGAAAGAATGTTTGAATGCTGGACATTCGACCCGGAAGTTTGTGTAATCACTGAGCGAGTTGCATTAAGCCAGAACTTAAGAATTCGAGCAGCCTGGGCGCTTTCGGTTCGAATAACCATTTTCATATGCTCGGCTGCAATCCTCTCATTGATCGCTGCGTCCGACTTGCTCGTATAGACCGTCTTAGTTCTATTGATGATTGCTTGAAGGACATCGCTAATGGCGTAGAAGAGTAGTGAAAGTGTCGAGGTTTGTGGAATAAGTTTCTTCGCAGGCGTAGATACACCAGAAGATCTCTTGCGCTTTCGAGAAGCCTTAGACGATTCCTGTATAGGGGCGCTGGAATCCGACATGTCGACATTACGCTCCAAGTTAACATTGGTGAAATTGTCTCGCAAGGTTGTCTCGAGTATGGTGATGAAGTCGGCTTCTCTCAAAGTTTTGGCGGCAAATGTTATTGGAACCGCCTGAAGGGTCCATTTTGCTAGCTTCCAAGCCTTCACACTGGCCTGCACCACGACTTCAACGTCTTTCTGCTGTTTGAGCTTGTTCAATACCCAGCGGAGAACCCAGTCAGCTCTCGCGTGAGTAATTTCGCGTTTTACAATCTGCTGCAGCTCCGTATATTCATCCGACTCCCATTTATCTGAAAGCCCGAGTATGCTGGCCGCTTGGTTCACTTGCTCGTCCAAGGTGTGAAAGTCTTGCTCAAGAGCGAGCAGTCGCGGTAAGGTTGCCATTGTCGTGGGCTGTAGACTGTTAGCAATGTTTTGCTCGAAGAGCTGTCGCAAACACTCACCCGCACAGGTACCGCCATTTCATCCTGTCAGCGAACGTTCAATGGTGTTGTAGAATTGGTGACGTGCTTTGCGACAAGTGATAGAGGTGAGTTCAAAAAATTGAGCACGGACCATCATCGCCAAGACTTCGTACCTCAAACTTCCGATGATGCTGGCCGGAGGAGACGAAACACCGCAACAGCGTTCACCAACTTCTAATTCCCTCTAAATACCCCTCCAACTAGGCCATCACGACCAATTGGTTGAGCATACAACACAAAACATGTCGGATTCCTCTTCAACCACACCTCCGGCTCCGGTTGCCCGAACTAACCGCCCACTGAGCGAAGCTCTTTTGAACGAGAAGGTATTGTCTTGCCTCGGCCGCAAATTGATACACTTTGCTGATGACAATGTTTATAGTGGGATCGCTGCCTGTCCTCTCTACTCATCCGCTCCGGTCTCGGCTTGTCTTTCGGCGTCGTCTTCTCAGTCCTCCTGTTCAAGCGACGAACATGGCCTGCATTCGTTGGACTTGGTTTTGGTGCTGGACGAGCCTGGGAGGAATGTGATAACGTTAGTTGGCCCATCCAGACATGGTGCTTTGCATTGCATGCATCATAGAATTTTGGCATTATCATCGGCTAACATCGGGAATTCTAGTCTTTTAAGCGCGCCTCAGCACCCTCGAAAGACGGCCTACGAGTTGTTCGCCCTTAAAGAAAAATGGAAGCTGGCATGCGTACGGGGTGAAAGAGAGCGGTATTACGAGTTCCAACCAATTCAAGATTTGTTTTGTGAACAGTCAGCTGTACAGTAAGGTATTCTTTTAGACAACGAGGGAATGGATGATTGTACATTGGCCAAAAATTTCCACTTTTCCATCCAACCATTTCGAAAACATGCCTTTTTGACCCTGGTTGAACTTTTCCCTTCTCGGGTTTTTACAATTTCAATTCGAGATACAGGCACGTGCGTATAAAATACTTATTCCAAAAGAACTAAGCCCAACAGCACCTGCAGTCGCTTTTCAATCTCCTATGTTAATCATTATGCAGGTCGGGTAGCTCTAAGCCTTTGCATCAAACCTACTATCTTTGTTTTAGTGAGGATGCGGTGCAATATGCACGTGCTTTGAATCCTGGTGCGAATCCTGTTTCATGTTCCCATAACTTTCAGCTACTTCCTCCTTCACCATAACCTGCCAAAATCCACAGTCGATTTCATTCCGTTATCATGGATCTCCTTACCAAAGCCATTCAGCCAGCCGATATTGATCGCCTACGCGACACCCTCGAAAGCATTTGCGCCGAGTCCTCTGTTGCTCGGGAACTGGTGTCCAAGAAGCTTCTTGTTTCCAAAGATCAAATGCCGATTTTGATTCAGACGATGTTCCTAAACGATCTACTTGAAGACGCAAAGTGGATAGTCACGTGGCCGTTCGATATGAAATTTGCAAGCAATGCAAAGAAGAGTATGATGTTACTGAGAACGAAAATGATAGCTGTCAATGGCACAAAGGTAGTCATACTATTGAATTCGTTGTACATTGTATCTGACCGTATATCTAGGTAAAATGGAGATTGACCTCGACCGTGACATCTGGGATGACTACGAAGATGCACTCCAAGGTCCTATTGATTCGTCCGAAAATCGGGAGGAGTACCCGGAGGGCTTTGTTTGGACGTGTTGTCAAGAGCTTGGTGATACGGAGGCATTCTGTTGTACAGGCCCTCATTGTCCCAAGGGCAAGAAAAAATCCAAGTAAGCGAAATGAACTTGAATTCGAGGACACGTGTTTCACATCACTTGTTCGATATTTCCTGTACTTCTAATATGCATGCTACGTCATTAGCATATTATTCTGCAGTGAAAGGCACGAGCCATGTTATTGGACCCTGAACGCGTGAGACGCGTCATTGAAGGTTTTCTCAATCTAAATCGAATGATTTATTTTCTGAGTCATTCCATCCTTCTCTCACAGATCACAGAATCCCAAAATGACCAAACTTGATCTCGTTCTTGAGGCTATCGACAGGACAAACGCCGACTGGTTGCGCACTACTCTGAAAAACGTGTGTGCCAATTCCCCCGTGGCCTTGGAAGAGGTGGCACAGAAACTACTGTCTTCCAATGACGGTGGTAAAGAGAATGAGGCACAAGGATCCGCATTGTTAAAGAGAAAGCGAAATTTGAATGAAATCCGTTATGCAACCTGCGAGCAATGCGAACAAGAGTTTGAAACCACCCAGAACCGAGAAAATAGCTGCAGATGGCACGAAAGTTAGTTAGAATTCTTTTCTTTTCTATTTTACTCTGTTAATTTGGGGTACTAATCAGTTTAGGTGACCTAGAAATAGATGAAAACCCCGACAACAGTACGTGGTATGACTAGGACGAGGACTGCCATGGTATAATGGATTCGGAGGAGAATCGACGCGAGTATCCTGAAGGGTTTATGTGGAATTGCTGTGACACCATGGGTAATGAAGACAAACCCTGCTGTGTAGGACAGCATGTTGCAAAGCAACCAAAGAAGAATAAACCGGGCGATGTTCGATATGATTACCATGGTATCCAACGAACTTTCTGAGGACGATTTATCTCTGTTTGAAGCTTCCAAGAAGATTTATCTCCTCTCGATGCCCTATGTATTATATTCCTGCCCAGCGCAATTGTAGAACATCCTGCAATGTCCCATCATTCCTGGTAACTCAAATGCTCTATCTACCTTCTACTTCCATCATCATTATATGCAGCTACCCGTCTCAGACCCAAATTTCCACACTTTTCTTTTCCTTTCTGCATGTTTCATCCCTCGGAAACATTGCCATATCAGTAGCTCACGCAGATCAGGCACCAATCACCAAGCACAGACTCTGTTCTGAGCCTGACGTCTCAGGATCAACCAAAACGCGTGGTCTCGTCCCGTGCCGTCATATAAACACGAAAGGAACCCCCCACTCCCCAGATTTTGAACTTAAACCAAACTACCGGCATGGCTCCCTCCGAGCTCCTCCTTAAGGCCATCGATTCGGCAACATCTGATCGACTCCATACCGCTCTCGTTAATATATGTACGAAGTCGGACATTGCACACGAGTTGGCTTGTCAAGAACTACTAGTCGAAGCAGACCATCAGGATAGTGATGAGCTTGAGCCTAGTAGTTCCGGTGAGATGTCTAATGGCGAAGGAAGCCCCGAATCTAACAGGACAGTATTGAAGAGGAAACGAGAATACACAACAGAAAGATTTCCGATCTGTGGACAGTGCAATGAAAAATACGATGTCACAGAAAACACGGAAACAAGCTGTCACTGGCATGACGGTAGATGCTGAATATCCACTCTATACCACCCTATTCACTAACTTCTGACTCAGGAGAGCTTAAGATCGAGGAGGATTCTGAAGTTTGGGATGACTGGGAGGAATTCAGGGAAGCCCCATGGGATAGTGACGAAGCTAGGAAAAATACTCCGGAGGGATTTCGATGGAATTGTTGTGGTGTAAGAGGTGACATCGAGCGACCGTGTAAGACCGGGAAGCATAGCATTGAGAAGCCGAAAAAACAGAAACGGGATAGCTTCAACGGGAAAGTGATATCCAGTGGCCGATATCAATCGTGTCTCGAGCCTAATCTGTCGGTTCCACCGGTAGGACTCCCTAGACCAGGAATCTCGATGCCTCTAGTCTCATTCCAAAGCCCCGGCTTCCCTAATCACGTACCCAGCTGCCGGCTGCCAAATGCTTTAACAAACCCTCTCCCTCTTAGCAGCTTTACTCAACCTAGGTCGACAATTGTACCTCCCGCATATACTCCGACCACGTACCAACCGAGCATTCAGCACGCGAGCTCTCCATTGAGTCCCCGTTATCCTGGTGGCTTCAGCCAACCTAGACCAATGGTCGCGCCGTCTCTTCCTCCAACTACGTGCGTCCCGGCACAAGCATACAGACCGCAACATCTACCCCCCGCTCCTGGTCCGAGACAAGCGAATGGATGGCGGGATGTTATGGGTGTAGGACGAAACTAAAACAACTGTCATTTCTTATCCCAATATCTGTGGAACGGGGAGCAGAAAGTTACAGCCTAAGGGCCTAGGAGGTTTAATATCAACATATTGGGATCGGGGATCCAATATTCCATTCTCTTAAACACTAAATTCTTATAACCTTTGATACCCAAACGAAATGAAGAAAACTCCAAAAATGCAATTTGAAATGGAATAAACAAACGAAATGAAAGTAAAAGAGGGGGTATCCAGCGGCGACCGTAAAAATCCCGAAATATACACAACAACAACGATAGCGACGTCAAATACATAGTATCTTCCTCCCTTCGGTCCTCTTCTTTTTCTATATGAATTCAAGCCAACTTAACCTCGCGGCGGAGGCGCATATATCATTTGCGCCGGACTAGTATACGTCTCCGTAGACGCCGGACCAGCCCATCGTCTAGTATTTTCCTCTCGATCTCGTACTTCGCGCTCGTTCTGGATCGCTACGCAACAACAACAGCAACATCCCTTGCTTAGGTCGGAGAAGAGCGATCCGGTTAGTTTGTAGACATGTCGGATACGGGTGCGTTGGATGAGGGGGAAGAGACCTGGAGTATATCGGTTAGTGGGGTTGGATTATGGGAAGACGGTTTAGAGGGACACGTACACCACAGTCCGCAGGCAATGCTCATGATGCCACAGTGGTTGTTTGTTGCACTGTAGCCGAGCATGTCTGTTGGGTCTTTCTTTTCGCTCTTCCGGCTGAGTCGGTGTGCTGTCTTGCCGTAAAGTATACATGGACAGAATATTCCGGTTATGCATGTCCCGATATCTCCACTACATTCACATAACGAATGTTTCCACTCATGATCAGTCCCCTTCGCCGAAAGATCCATGTTCGGATGTGCCACTTGTCCCGGTTGATGTAGCGCAGTGTTGAGTCCATTGGGACCGGTCGCTGCATCTGGCGCAAAGATTCCGTGTACTGGGACTTCTCCTCCGTGAGGAGAGTATGGCACATACGGCGATTCAGGGTACGTAGACCTCCGGGGACCTTGTGGCTCCATATCCTGCTTGATCGGTACAGGGCCCGGTGAAGACGGCGTTACTGGTGTTTTCTGTGGCAACGGCGATACAGGTGATCGCCCGGAGGTTACAGACTGTGGAATTGGCGGTACGCTGGGGATGTGTTGACTATGAAGATTCGTATCTAAACGAGATAATGATGCTCTTGCTCGCTGATGTGTTCGTTCCGGCTCCACGACGGGAGCGGAGAGTGCGGGATGAGGCTGAGTTGGAGGCGAGACATTGTAGGGTGACGTAACTTTTTCGGGAGGGTACTCCGAGTAAGAGTGGTGATGGTGGGTTGGCTGTGCCTGTATAGCGGGGTTGTAGAAAGATTGCGGGCGGGGGTCTATTGGTGTTGTGGGGGAATGGATGGTTGGATAGTCGGAGGGTTGCTGAGTGAGACGCATGCCTGGACCTTGCTGGAGCTCGACCGGTGAGGCGACGTACGGATGGTTACCAGACTCCCGCATTATGCTGGTATATTGTCCTGGAGACATGGCAACGGGTATCGTGCCCTCCTCCGGCGGAGCCTCATCCGGTGTCTGCCATGAGAATCGATTGTGTTGTTGCCGTGGGGATTCTTGCGCTCGTTGTGAATAGCGATACTGCCCGCTCTGCCTCGGATCCATGTTGGGCTACCCTCTACGCAACTTATCGGGCTCGTAGGTCTTGCTCGAACATGAATACAGCTCTGGGTTAAACGGTAGAGATTGGTTGATGTCGTTTGAATCTTTCCACCTTACGGCGTCGTCCAAGCTAAGCTCCTGTTCCTGCGGAAAGCGAGAAATATATGTATCGGAGGCACAGTTGGGGATGAATAACGAGCGGGTTTGGGGGTTGTGTAGGGTGAGAGTCGGGGGCTAGTGGGCTGATATCAGAAAGTCTATGAATACCATGGAGTTGAAGACTCCTGGCACAAGTCACAGGAAGTAGGAAAATGTCTTCACTCCAGACAGAGCTGTCGCTGCTTGGGCTGTTCACCCCCCGTGGTTGGCTGCAGGACATGCTTGGCTGTGACCCACCCCACAGAGGCCACCGTCACACAGCGCATGTTGGTGGATTTGCCTGTCGTTGCCGTTGGTTCGCATACAGCGGTGCCGCCAACATTCACGCGTCTCTGCTGTGAGGCGCAAGCAGCGCTGGACATGTGTGGTCGGCTTGTGCAGGCATCGTCGACGATCCGGGTCATGGCGGGCGCTTAAAATAACAGTCTAAACTATTTCCAACCGCGCCAGGAACCAGGAACAGCCATTGGGATCTTTTCCTGCCGCTCTTCCTCGTCGACATGTCACAGCCCTCATCTATTTCTTACAACAAATGGGAGCATCTGGCTTCATCTGTCTCCCGTGGCTGTCGTGAGGCTGCAAAACTAGCCTTTCCGACCCTTCCCGGCCCTCGGGGCTATGCCAACGTGCAACGCTATCGTAATAGCCCCATGGGGCCATAATAATGCATTGAATCGCTGCCCCAATCAGCAATGCGTCTGGACTTCTTTTCATGATTGCATCATTTCAATCTGCTTGTGGCGGTGCATGCTGTACAGAGGACGTTGCAGCTTCAACTGCACTCATATCGCTTGGCGTGGAGCACATACGAAGGAGCTCACTATTATTGACGTATACCCCACTAGCCCAAAGTAGTGTATTCTCTTTAACGTGTAGAGTAGAGCCTAACTTGAGTAGACTAGAAGGCGCACCTTCTCTTGAAAGCATACAGAGCTGCCTTTCAAAAGTATTCGAGCACCCCTTCTATAATACCGCAAAGCTAATGGGGTGTAAGGCTCTTAACATAAGGAGGCAGGAGGCGTCTAAAGCTGTTTACTTATAAAAGAAATAATATTTGTTAAATATCCCAAAGGATAGCATACCTCCTTAAGATAAGGAATATT
>AJFL01001225.1:0-13542 GCA_000467735.1 Rhytidhysteron rufulum CBS 306.38
CTGCAGCTGCCGTAGCAGCTCGTGATGCAACCAAGGCACCTCGTAAGGCCGCTCAACTTGCCCATACACCATCTAAACATCATTCAAGAAGACCATCGGCCCAACCCAGGACTGCAACCGCGGCGACCTTGGGCGAAGATGGCGAAGAGGCTCCTGCTACTCACGCGGCTGGCGGACACGATGCCCCCAACTGGAGCCGAACTAAGAGTGCCGTAATCCTTCTCACTGCAACTGTCGCTTATGCTGTCATTGCGGAGATTCTAGTCAATACTGTGGATGCCGTCTTGGAGAATGTGGACATTGATGAGAAGTTTTTGGGAATTACTCTCTTTGCCCTTGTGCCAAATACCACCGAGTTCTTAGTAAGTAATATGCGATGTGTTTGATAAAATCACGTGCTAACTCTAAAATTAGAACGCCATTTCTTTTGCCATGAACGGGAACATTGCCCTTTCCATGGAAATTGGTTCTGCATACGCTCTGCAAGTTTGTCTGCTGCAGATTCCAGCGTTGGTGTTCTACAGCGCCATCAACGGTCGGTTCATTGACTCCGCCGAAGCCATCAAGCATACGTTCAGTACGTTCAAGCCATTCCCTTCTAAAACCCCACAAGACACTAACGGTGTATTTAGCCTTGATCTTCCCTCAATGGGACATGGTAACGGTCATTCTTTGCGTATTCCTTTTGTCGTACATGTATGGCGAGGGGAAGAGCAATTACTTCAAGGGATCCATTTTGATCCTATCGTACCTCGTCGTCGTTGTTGGATTCTACTTTTCCAGCTTCGGCGACTATGAGAGAATGGGGATCAACGCCTACGATACGTTGGCGATTAACCCGCTCATTCAGCATGAAGTCCAGTCCATGTCTTTCAAGACTGTAGGAGGGGGGACGAGTGGACAGGCCTTCTAAGAGGAAACATACACGGAGGAAATACACATAGACGCATGGCAAAGATGTGGAAGTGGAAAAGCAAGCCATTTTTCTTTCTTTTTTCTGGTTGGTAGCATACATACTGTCATTGGCCTGCATCTTGCGTGGATTTCTGGTCACTGTTAGTTAGCCACATTTTGGGATGGCATAGCGCTGGCGTTTTTTAAGGATATTGATTTGCGTTTGTCGTTCCTTGCTTGTTTTTTTGCCCCCATGTATGCATGATCGTTTCCCTTAATACCCCATACCGCAATCTTCTCTCGCTTCGTTACATAAACACGTTGGATGCGTGCCAAATACCATCTATCAATGATAGGAACTTCCCGCGTTTATTCTCTCGCTCTAATAGAATAGAAAAGTGCTTTTTGACTGCTGACTTGTCCGACGGGTGACGCGTTAACATGATGAGTAAAGGGTGGTTCAGTGGCCGCGGAAGGAGGGGTTGATGTGCATGGAGATGGGGATGGAGGGTCCAGAGGGCTGTCAAACCGTGGTTTGAACGGGTTCCCGACTGTCGTGGGACCGGTTGACAGCACAGCTGACGAACAAAGCGTTGGCTGAGGGCTGCGGGACTCGAGGGAGCCGAAACAGAGAGGGAAAGCTACGATGAGATCGACAAGAAGTCAAATACTACCCTGGTGTGTTCCGGAAGCGTGGGATGGAAGATGCATATTTATTGGCATGTTCCATTTTGGAATTGCTCTGTCCCCTCGTTCGCTCTCACGTCACGTCAACCATGTCAAATATAATACCGCAGTGCAGTGCAGTGTATGGAGTATGTCATTGACCGGGCTGTGCGATGTGCACTCGGTCACTCATGACAGTTCAGTGTTGTGCGCGATTATCAGTGAGGCAGGATGATTTCAAATATGTTAGAGGGTGCTTCAGACGGGGAGAGGCAGTGCGAAGAGTGCGAGAGGAACCCAAGACGCGTGCGGTTTCAGTGAGGGCGCGCAGGTTTGGGCGGGCGTTGATTGGCTCAGGAGGGCTGCAGACCTTGCATCATTCCATCTAGCCCATCTAGCCCGGCATACGCCCCTCCAACGCACCCGACATTTCCGGGGAACTAGACAGTAGCGGTGCTGGCCTGCCGCGGCTGGGCACTGCACTGGCACACTGGCTAAGTGGGCAGTGGCAGTCTGAGTATTGTCAACTGTCACTACTGTCACTACACCTGAACAACTTCCTCCTCATCCTCCTCCTCCTCCGCCTCTTCCTTATATACCCGCCGCGCATCCCCTCCCCTCCCCCCCGGAAGCATGCTTGGAATCCATTGCCGTCGCCAGTAAGACAAGGCTCTGCCCCCAATCCTTTGTCTTGACGCCCGACCCTCACAGCATCTCCGGACCTCTGTCCGTCACCAGTCGCACCACTCAGGCCTCACAATGCCGTTGCGACGCTTGTCATGGCAGATGCTCTTCATACTCGCCCTCACGGCGTCAGCCGAGGTGGTACCGACGAACACATCGCCAGCGGTCGACTCGAGGTATACCTATAGCTTGGAGCCGGGGAACATGTTGCCCGCCTCACCACTCGTGCCTTTGACAGACAAAGCGGCCAACAACTTCAATGTATGCAGCCTTCCCGCATGAGTCCTAGCAAACAACCCTTCACTGGGTGACTCTAACACCATGTAGCAGCTGCGCGTAGGCACCCAGCTTGTCATCACCAACACGGACAGCGTAAGGAATCTCACCAACAACATCGCCTACATAAGCTGCGACGCCTCCGATTACCCGGGCAATCTCGACGCCGAAGGCATCCTCCAGCAAGCCATAGAAGCGAATGCACAAGCCTTCATCCTTTACAGTCAGACCGCAAGTTACTGCACCTACAACAACCCTCCCACCGCCGTTCAAGAGACGCTATTATTCTCCATGTCCGGAGCCAATGAATCCACCTACGTCCTGAACAGCGTGCAAGGAAAACCCGCCTCCGAGATGTTTTTTGCGAGCATTCGACAGACAGACCCAAACAATTCCGGGGCGAATAATTCCAACGGCGATAGTTCAGGGAATTCAACAGGAGCGAATCCGCTTGGGCCTTCACCATCTACTGCCGTAGCCATGATCATTTTGTATAGTATCACCGGTATAATTACGGCACTGTTCCTCATAATCATAATCACGGGCGCGGTACGAGCACATCGGCATCCAGACCGTTATGGACCTCGAGACGTACTTGGGCGACCACGGCAGAGCAGAGCGCGTGGACTGGGAAGAGCTATTCTGGACACGATTCCTATTGTCAAGTTTGGTGAAAAGGAACAACCCAAGCCAACGGATGTGGAAATGGGTTCAACGGCGGAAGCAAGGAGTGCGAGTGAAGCACGTGGCGAGCAAACTGAACAGCCCACTCAGGAAGAATCCAATGCAAGGTCTATCGAACAAGATGAAGCACGGCGACCTAGTATGGGTGATGGGATCGCGCCAGCGCAACCACTAGGTGCCGAGACTGTAGCCGCTACAAGTGGGACTCCCTCCGGAGATGAAGGTCTCGGGTGTTCTATCTGCACCGACGACTTCGAAAAAGGCCAAGACATCCGTGTCCTACCTTGCGACCACAAATTCCACCCCGAATGCGTCGACCCATGGCTTCTGAATGTCTCAGGCACCTGTCCATTATGGTGAGTACCCTATAAATCTCCCCCAACTCAAAACATAAAACTAATGACCATCCAGCCGTGTCGATCTCCGCCCAGTCACATCCCGCACCTCAACCACTCTCAGCGACTTTGACCAGTCTCATCTTGCTCCGCCGCTAGAGGCTGAAACGGACGTCTCACACCGTCGCCGTTCCGCTCTTCGTGATATCCTTCGTTTCCGTCATCGCCCTGATGCTTCCACGGACGAGCGTATCGCGGCTCTACGTCGCCTACGCGAGCAGCGCGAAGAGGGTGGAGAAGGCAATCTTAGTGCTGAAGCCAGCTCCGAGGATGTTGCTGCAAACGCTAGACGGAGTAGACGGATCAGCGCGAGGTTGCACGATGTCTTTAGCGTGAGGACTCGGAGGGGTGGTGTCGAGAATGGGGAGGGAGTTGGCAGCGGCAGTGGAAACGGCGAAGCGGCCTCGTCATCGTCAAATGTGCAGAACGAGCCGCAGCAGCGAGGGGATGGTACTGAGCAGAGGAATGAAAGGTGAACAGGGTAGAGATCTCTTCTCTTTTCTCTTCGACACCTTTATCTCTCTTACATGCTTTTCTATCTGATATCAAGAGTCATGGATAGCGGGATTGTTTGATTCCCTGGCGTTTTTTCTTTTCTTATCGGTGGGCGGAATTATGAGTCCTGGGTATTCAAGATATAGCACGTTGCATGGCACATGGCGTTTGTTTATTTTCTTTTTCCATTTATGAACGATACCTTCTTTCCTTTTCCCGTTCCCTTTTATATACCTATACCTATGCATCTTACGGGAATCATTGTTTTATGTCTTTTTTTTTTCTTTATACATATTCATGCTTTTAGGAAAGAGGTGTGGGTTGTGGATAGTGCTGATTATGGGATGTGATGGGGATCTAGAAAGTGGAAAATGGATGTGGGTATGTGGTTAGTGACAGGGGGTAGGATAGTGGATAGGGAGAGGAGTGAAGGGAGAAATTGAGTATTGAGGTTGATCATGTATGTATGTATGTATGTTGTATTAATGATGAAGGCGTTTCCTCAAGTTGCATGATTGATTTGGGCTTTCCTTTAAGTGGGAAGGGTGTTTAGTGTTTTTGTTTATGCTTAGGTAGATAATAAGGAAGGAAAGGAAGAAAATACCTTTTTTTCAATCTTTACTTTTCGTGATGGTGCGTTGTGGTGTAATATCATGAAGTGAAATGACCTCTGGCGGGTGGAGAGGTGGAATATCGGGTATGAGGATGGATCTTATATGGATGTGGATTTCTGTACTGAGTTTTCTTTTCATCTTTGGGTTTGGTAGAGTGGAGACTGGGAAGTGAGGAGGATGTTAGTGGTAGATGTAAGGGGTGAATAATCTATATTGAGGTGAGTGAGATTGGTACTTTGCTAGGGTGGAGGATAGGATTGATGGCTTTGAGAATATCCTACTATCTACATTCAAAACATCAAGTCCATGATTTCGTATTATATTCGACAAGTGTCCATCTATATCGACTGTAAGGAAAGATGCTAAGTTAACGATGACTTGCTATCATGGGTATTAACTAAAGTTGGGTAGGTATACACAACCATTTAACCTTATAGAAGAATGATATATATTTGCTTTAGAAATAAAACTAAGTTAATCCATGCTTCTAGTAGATTGTTATCCGTAAGATTCTACACTCGACACTGACGTCTTGATGAATTGTTTGTGGTTCTACCTCCATTTCTATACTTTGGATATGTATGTGTCTATATGAAGAAGTAAATTAGGTGTTCTTAAAAGTTATGTTTGATTTCTTAGGAAATAAGACTATGTTCTAGGGTGGGTTGTTGGTGACATGTTAATTTAGTACTTAGCATAAGTTGGCTTTTGGTGTTTCTCTACTTCTTCATATATGGTAAGTTACACTCAGCGCTACAAAAATAGTATTCTATCCAATATGAAGGTGAAGTTTTTTTATGTCTTCAGATGTCTTCAGTTAGTGGTTATATCTAAAGTTCGGAGGTTTCCCTAAGGCAACTCAAATAAGGCAACCTTCACCCTCCATTATCCCCGAATTCAATGTATATCCTATTGATGCATCGGCAGTCAGCAATACATAAAGTCATGCTAACCCTCCATTAACCCTCCAGAAGAACTCTCAAAGGAGCAAAGCCCGTCAAGTCTGCCTTATAACCCCCAGATTTCTTACTAAAAAACATCCCGATAAACCCTCCATTAGTCCCTATCCGGGAATTCTCTCCCTAATATCAAGCTATCATCTTTACCTAGTACATACCCAGGTAGACCAGTGACTACCAAAGAAAAGTTCCTCGGTCCAAAAAAAAGGGCAGTTGGCTCGGCTTTCCTGATTTAGTTACCCGGGATTACATCAAGAAAGTCTAGCAAAGAGGGAGACTATTTGCCTAGGTATTGATTTAGTTGGTTAGTGTGATGGAGAAATAATGATGGTGGACACTAGGTAAGATGGTTAGTTACCCCGTAAGTTCGAAGGGGCTGTGGAGGTGGAGGCGGGGGAGTCAAATGCGGGGTAGCTTGAGATGTGGCATGCATACCCGCTTTGATGTGAGGGGTGGGAAGTGATGAGCATGTCTGTAAGCATTACTACGTCCGTGTCGATTTCTTTTGTTTGTATAACCTTCGGAGGACATATCCGTAGGTTATTCCCATAATAAATCGAAGTTATTTATGAATGATTGGCTAGTTGGATGAAATATGCGATTCTGTGGTGTACAGCATCTGGAATCTCCGGGTTTTGGCACAAACATGTTGATACATGTCTGACGGACGGGCAAATGGAAACCAGTAAATTCACATCGGATAGGTCCTTCCAGGATTCTTTAGATAGCTTTGAAAGTGGAGTATGATAAAGTTGAATTCAGACGCGAAGGATCCGTTTGGGGTCCTCTTATAGGGCGGTATGAGGTGTGTGTGTGTGGATAGGAAATGTTCCACATTGTACGAGTACATGGGGTACCCTTGAGGTATGTGATTAGTGAAAGTTAACCCCGCCGATTCACAAACGGATGCCATCTTCTTTGCCATGGGTTAAGTCCGCGGAAGGGGCAAGAAAGGAAGAGCATTGTCCCGAGAGTACATGTACGTCTTGCTGTCGTCATGATATATATACGGGGGTGGTTCTGCTTATCTTTTGTGCCTGCATCTGCTGTTATATGATCATATTTTCTTCTACATCGCTTTAGAAGCCTTAGGATCGAGTTTCATCTCATACGTACCTCAGTAACAACTATATCCGCGTAAACCCGCTATCATGGTTCAATTCCGCACTGACATTGGCGGTGAGAGACCACACGACACTGGTGATAATGATTCCTACGCGAAGGAATTGGAAACGGATGTGCTGATTGTAGGCGCCGGATTTGGAGGCATTTATTTAATGTACAACCTTAGGAAGCTGGGGTTCAACTGCAAGATCTATGAGGCCGGGACAGAGCTTGGCGGTATTTGGCATTGGAACTGCTATCCTGGTAAGTGATAGTCCAGAACGTATCTGATATAGATGAAGGAACTAAGTCATCATCCTATTAAGGTGCGCGGGTCGATACGCAAGTCCCAATCTATGAGTATTCGATACCAGAAGTCTGGAAGGATTGGACTTGGTCTGTAAAATATCCCGGCGTTCCTGAGCTTCGCAAATACTTCGAGCATGTTGATAAAACGCTTGATATCAAGAAGGACGTAGCATTCGAAAGCCGAGTCGTTGGCGCACAATTCGATAAGCCTTCTGGCAAGTGGATCACCAAAACCGAAGACGGTCGTACTGCTCGCTCAAAGTTCCTGTTACTGGCTACCGGGTTCGCTGCAAAAAGACATTTCCCAGATTGGAAGGGCTTGGACAGTTTCAAGGGTGATATCCACCATTCATCTTTCTGGCCAGAAGCTGGCGTCGACGTCAAGGGCAAACGTGTTGCTGTGATCGGTACAGGGTCGACTGGAGTCCAGATTGCTCAAGAGTCTGCCAAAGAGGCCGCTTCAGTAGTCGTCTTCCAAAGGACACCAAACCTGGCATTGCCCATGCGACAGGGTCCAGTAACGAAGCAGGAGCAGAACGATCGAAAAGACAAATACCCAGAAATCTACAAACATCGTCTGACGACCTTCGCCGGGTTCCTATACGACTTCGTCGAGAGAGACACCCTTGATGATACCCCAGAGGAGCGAGAAGCGTTTTATGAGACGCTCTATCAGCATGGCGGCTTCGAATTCTGGCTCGCCAATTATCGAGATATGTTATTCAACAAGGAGGCGAACCAGCATGCGTACGATTTCTGGGCTCGTAAGACGAGAGAAAGAATATCTAATCCTCGAAAGCGTGATATCCTAGCTCCATTAGAGGCTCCTCATGCATTTGGCACAAAAAGGCCGTCTTTGGAACAGGACTACTATGAACAATTGGACAAGCCTGAGAACGATGTTGTAGACGTCAAGAAGACCCCAATAGTAGAGATCACCGAGATAGGCATCAAGACCGAGGATGGTAAACACCGGGAGTTTGATGTGATTGCCTTAGCTACCGGATTTGACTCTGTCACGGGGGGCATGAAGAATATGGGTCTTCGAGATGTGGATGGTGTTGAATTAAAGGAGAAATGGAAGGCAGGAACGTGGACCTACCTCGGCATGACAGTTTCTGGATTCCCGTAAGTAACTCTCTTTTAGGGAGAATAGCCAAGTTGACATTGAACAGGAACATGTTCTTCCTCTACGGCGCTCACGGGCCAACAGCCTTTAGCAATGGTCCCACTTGCATTGAATGCCAAGGTGACTGGATCGTAGACACCATGAAAAAGTTACGGGATGAAAACATTTCATACATTGACGCGTCGAAAGAAGCCGAAGAGAAATGGCGCCAAAATGTTACTGTGCTCTCAGATAAAACGCTGTTCCCTAATACAGCATCGTGGTATATGGGAGCCAATATACCAGGGAAACCAAGGGAGCAGCTCAATTTTCCTGGAGGGATCCCGTTGTATGAAAAGGAGACTCGTGAGGCGCTGAATAATGGATTTGCTGGCTTCATAACAGCGTAGGTGAGGATGAGGAGTAGATTGCACATCCAACGCAGATATCTGGATAGATTAGCCATACGCCATTTATATGGCATTCAAACCTTGGGTGATTTTCTACCAGTCAGGAATCACGATAGTGAATGATGCCCTTGATGATTGAAATGTGAAAGGTGAGTGTTGCTGGTGCGATAGTCCGATTAAGGTGCAGGGGTTTGACCACGCCGACCTCCGATTGGCACGTGAAAGTCGGGCAATGACGTCCATGCGACGCCGAGGGATGATTTTCGTCCATCCATCAACATCACCGTCATCCATTCGCGCTCTTCTCACTTCTCCATGGAACTTGTTGCAGCTGCATTACTGGCTTCATAGCGTATTATGAGGGCGGCCTTACTCTTCAATCGCCAATGCCTTCGACAAGGTTTCCGCCAACTTCCCCAATGTAGCTCTCGACTTTCTCAGCGGTCCTTCGCTTCCGCGCGATTCCCGTTTTATCGCAACCACTTCAAGCTTCCTCCTACCACCCCGGGTCGACAAATCCTTCTCTCTGGCACGGCACTTAGTCCGCTCGCATTCGTTTCTCTCGCCAAGGATTCGTCGGAAAATGGAGAAAAGACACATGAGGAGGCAATGCTGGAGGCATCCCGGCAGGAATTGAAAGAGCAAATTCCCAAGGCCTTGCAGAACTCAAAACACATCAGGAGAGGATTGTACTTTTTCATTGATACTTATATCATAGAACCGATTGCAACCGGGCTACGTTTTGTACATTTGGTTTTCATTTTTGTACCTGTATTGATTACTATACCCGTGATTTGGTTTGGGAAGAGACATCCTAACCGCGATAATGAAAGAGGTGGCACATTATGGTGGTATAGCTTCTTGACCAGGTCGATGGAGAGAGCTGGAGCTGCGTTCATCAAGGTGATTGTGCCTCGAATCATTACATGATCTTTCACTGACTAAGATACAGCTTGGACAATGGGCCGCATCTCGGTCAGATATTTTCCCACGAGAACTCTGCACCACCATGTCTACCTTACACTCGAATGCCCCCGCGCACTCGCTCGCAAGAACAAAGAAAATAGTGGAAAAGGCGTTTGGCGGAAGGGCGTTCGAAGATATTTTCGAGGAGTTTGACGAGACACCTCTTGGTGTAGGGGCTATAGCACAAGTCTATAAGGCGAAGCTGAAGCCGGATTTTGTCGCCCCTGGGAACCACGATCTCGAATTTGAGCCCCCAAGTTGGAGCCAGCGAGTAAAGAAGAATGTTGATGTTACCTTGAAGTCTATACCCCAGCGGGTTCCATCAACCCACGTGGCAGTGAAGGTTCTACATCCAAAGGTGGAGAGAGTGGTACGCAGAGATCTGCGGATCATGGCATTCTTTGCTTCTCTGATTAATGCGATTCCAACCATGGAGTGGCTCTCATTTCCCGACGAAGTTAAACAATTCGGGGAGATGATGAGACTCCAGCTTGATCTTCGCATCGAATCGGCTAATTTGACAATGTTCCGGCAGCATTTCAAAGATCGGACTACAGCATGGTTTCCATATCCGTATGCGGAATATACGACACGCGAAGTTCTCATCGAGGAATTCGCCCAGGGGATACCACTCGAAGATTTTCTTCAGAATGGAGGCGGTGTTTTTCAGAAGGATATTGCTGATGAAGGTCTAAATGCTTTTCTAACTATGGTGCTCATCGATAACTTCATCCACGCCGATTTGCATCCTGGCAACATTATGGTTCGATTCTACAAGCCCGAGAAGTTGGACGTATCCATCTTCGCACGCAGCGAAGATAAGACAACTGGCCCAAGCGATTCTGAGGATGTGACGGAAGAGGTGTTGCAGAAGCTCCGTCCATTTAAGAAGAATCCAAAAGAATGGATGGCGCGACTTAGGGAAATCGATGACGATGGATATAGGCCTCAATTAATCTTTATCGATACCGGTCTTGTTACTGAATTGAATGCAAAAAATCGGACCAACTTCCTCGATCTCTTCAAATCTGTCGCCGAATTCGATGGATACAAGGCCGGACACCTAATGGTGGAACGATGTAGGCAGCCGGACGCAGTCATTGACGCCGAAGTCTTTGCTCTACGCATGCAACACTTGGTCTTGGGGGTTAAGAGCCGCACCTTTGCGCTTGGTAACATCAAAATCGGAGACATTTTGAACGAAGTGCTCTCCATGGTTCGGACACATCATGTCAGGCTTGAAGGCGACTTTGTCAATGTGGTTCTTAGCATTCTACTTCTTGAGGGTATTGGAAGGAGTCTAGATCCAAACCTTGACCTTTTCGCTGGGTACGTTTCCTCTACTGCATTACAAAGGTACCAACTAATTGTGTCATCTCCAGTGCATTGCCGATCTTACGACAACTTGGTGCACAAAGCGGTTCTTCGATGATCCGTGGCGGTGATTTCTCAATGCTTAAAGTGTGGGCTGGACTTGAAGCTCGCAGCTTCTTGCAAGCATCAATTGAAAGCGTAAGTTGCAGACCATGGAAGAATGATATTAGATTAGATTACTAACGCAACGCAACGCAGGTTGAGGCGTGTGTAAAATATGATCAATTGTCCCCGAACGTATAGATATAGGGGCTCTGTTTTATCTCTTCACTCAGCATTTTGATGGCGTTTCTAAAGCATATGTTGGTTGGGTTTGGAGGAATGAGAAGACAAGGACACAGGGCCTGGCGTTTTGCATATGCAGTAGAATATAAGATAAGGTATATGGGTAGAAGAGAAAGCATGTTTCCACATGTCACGATGGGATTCTATTGTTATGAAGACGCTCACGTTGTTTCTCCTCCACGTGCTGCTGCAGGGATCTACTTCCGGGTGAGAGATGACGTAATTGGCCCAAAAACATTCTGTACCTCAGCTTGAGCCTCGTAATGTGTTACGCCCGCATTCCTTGGCCCATTGAGCACCTTATCTTATAAACACCAGCTCCCCTTTACAACCAGTACCGACACTCGCCAATTGCCAAAGAAACTTCACCATGGAACCAACTCTAGCAGGTGCTTTATATGCCGCCGAATCCATTGTCGGAAGCGCAGTCGGCTTAGCTAAAGGCCTCATCCACCCAACTCTACCCCTCCGCGCCTCCTTCACCAACATAACCTCTGCTCCCCTCCCCCGGTCCGGCCACACCATATCCGTCGTGAAAGGACGCGCCTACATCTTCGGCGGCGAAACCGCACCAGGCACCCTCGCCGACAACCAAGTCCATGTAGTCATCCTCCCTTCCAGCGGAGTCTTCGACGCAGACTACAAAACCATCACCTCGAAACCCGAAACCGCAAGCGGAAATGTCCCAGGCCCACGAAAAGACCATTCCGCCGTCGTAATCGGCGACTCAATTTACATCTTCGGCGGCCAAGGACCCGAGCCTGAGAACGGTCGTGTCTGGGTTTTTGACACCATCTCTAGCACGTGGTCGCATCTTGACCCGGCTGAGGGTGCCTCGTACCCCTCCCATCGCGCTGGTCATGCTTCCGCGGCTTCCGAGCTACCGGGTCCAAAGGATACGACCTTCACGGAGACTGCCCCGCAGCAGCCCGCGGATCCCGCCCAGGTGGTTCCTGAGCCTGCCACGGATTCGTCTTGGGGAACCGTGTTTGTTGTTGGAGGGAGGAACGTCGAGACGGGGGATTTGGCGGATGATGCCTTGGCTTTTGATGTCCGGACGCGGACCTGGAGTAATATTCCTAAACCGCAAGGACCGCCTAGGGAGGGTGCTGGCTTGGCTCTTGTAGGGAACAGGCTATATCACTTTGGAGGCAAAGGGGCGGCAGGTCTCGTCGGTGACAGCGTTGAATGGGTAGATGTCAGTTTGGTGTGGAAACATGCCAAAGATGGCACTACAGCATTACAAAGTGGATGGGCATGGGAAGAGATTAAGTTCCCGGACGGTCATTCACCACACGCGCGAACTGGAGCCGGTCTTGTGAACGTTACGACCGGTCAAGGCCGTCATTACTTACTCGTTGTTGGAGGTGAAGGCGAAGGCGGAGTAGCTCTTGACGACACATGGGCATTCCAACTCCCACCCGAACCTTCAACGGGTGCAAGTCTCAAGGATGCCGCAAGAGGAGCTATAAAGAAGGAAACGAAAGAAGGTCACTGGGATGAGATCCGCTACGTATATCTCGACTCCACGGGCGACGAGAAGAAGGATATTCCGGGGGTATCTCAGCCTAAGGGCGCTGGACCTAGAACCCATTTCGCTGCTACGAGTGGCACTGAGGTTGATGGTGCTACATTGGTTGTTTGGGGAGGAGTTGATCCGGATGGAAAGGTTCTTGGTGATGGATGGTTGATTACTGTGGATAGGTGAAGAGTGATGCCGATGAGCAGGGAAGATACTGGATAACAGTTTGATCATGAATGATTCCCTTTATTCCATAGTTCAGAGAGATATGAGCAGTTTGTAAGCACTCTAGGACCTATTGATGAACTTCACGATAACAAAGATCATATTTCATTCGTATATTGCTTTCTTGGTGAATTGAGTAAACTATATTTAAATGCTATAGAGCATGTGTTGATACTAAATTAAACAATCCCTCAACCCCAATCGACCTTCACATCTCCACCAAGGTTCATCCATGATCAACCATCTCAACACCATTCCTTCGGCGATACAACAACCCATTATTTCCCCACCCAATAATGAAATTCCAGACCCCAACCAATATATACAGCATAAAAACAAAATAAACAAAAACAAAACAATACTTTAATTCTCTCACCGCAAAAGTATATAAACGCAGACCAGCGTAACTAGAAAGATATATTGTGGAGAATCTTATCAATGATCTACAGAGCATATCTAGTTCCGAGATATGCGCGTGATTAATGTAGGAGACTAGGGGTACATATGTATGTCAACTAACTAGTTTATTTAGCTAGACGAATAAATGCGCGATTTAATATTTTTTTTTTTTT
>AJFL01001228.1:0-26553 GCA_000467735.1 Rhytidhysteron rufulum CBS 306.38
CGGCGTTGTCTCTCTGCCTCTCCCGGCCGCTTGCCCCAATCCAGCGGCCAGCAGCAGCACGTCGCAGGTGAAGCCTGACGAATACCAGCACAATCACCGGTAGCTGCCGAGTACACGTAAGTCGCAGCTGTAGGTATACGATCGCTTCCGGCGTCACGCCCGTTTCTTGCTCCGGCCAACAAGAGTGACAAGACATATGCACGCCGAGTCTGCCGTATTGTATCCACAGCGCCTGATGGATCATGGGGGGAACACCACACCAAGCGGCCGCATCTGCTGCAAGAGTCGCTGTTTCAAAAGGCCTTCTCCAGCTTCATCGCTCACGACGGCTCGTTCTCCTGCCGCCTGCAGCAGCGCTCCCGAGTAGTCACAGAAGAGCATCTGGAAATTCCAGAAGCAATGTGTAACATGCCTCTGCCCCCTGCCCATCAATACAAGATAGATTGTGACAATCTACGTGCGTGCCGTGAAGCAACAGAGTACTTGTACGGCGGCCATGGTCTGCTTGTTATCGCAACATCCCAACCCTCCCTCTCTTCTTTCCAGCAGCTCGGATTCCTTATCGTTCGCTCCCCACACACCCACCTGCACGCACCGAACCGTATATATGCTCAAGTGCGTCCACATGGTCGTCGATTAGGACGGACTTCGAGTGTGTAGTGGTGTGCGCTACTGCTGGTCGACCTTTGGCCACTATCGCCCCATCCCTA
Organism: Rhytidhysteron rufulum CBS 306.38; assembly: GCA_000467735.1. Taxonomy (NCBI): domain Eukaryota; kingdom Fungi; phylum Ascomycota; class Dothideomycetes; order Hysteriales; family Hysteriaceae; genus Rhytidhysteron; species Rhytidhysteron rufulum. Next base: position 711 of record AJFL01001228.1, read on the forward strand.
CCTGCGCTGTGCGCGTACCCAATACTTTTGTGGGCAACACGATCTGCTTCTAATTTTGCCGACTGATCGGCGGTCTTCCATCACGGGGATCCTAGGTGCGAGCGAAGAAGGGTGCGGTGCATTTTACTTTCTGATAATCGTGCTCACTCTCTCCTCCCAACCCTCGCCCTTCCTTCGACTTTTCTCCTTTTTTCTGCCCTCTGTTGGTTGCCGGACCTTCACCACATTCGCTTTTTGTTCTTACCCTCTCTTCTTGTCTCCTCGAGGACGACGCCGACATTCGCTTCATACCGACAATCTCTCCTTCTTCGCCCTACTGTAGCTGTTCGACCAGGACTCCGGTTAGATCCATTGGTCCTTGGATTTGAATTAAAGGGACTACCCGCGAAATCAAGCCTTTTTGCTCCGCACCCTGACAGCCTGTATCCCCTCGGCGGCCAGCAGTCAAGACATCGTCTGGTTGGTTGCACCGTCTGGCGGTTCAGTTCCCTTATAGCGTTGACGGGTTTGACGACCGCTGGTGGGAGTCGTAGGAAAATCAAGTCATGACGAGTGCGAGGGCGGGGACATCGTAATATCGTAATAGATCTGCAGCAGAAACCACAGACTCGCGCGGCATCTTTCTCCCTCCAGCTGAAGGCTATACTGCACGCAGCGCCGCGCAGTGCATCGAGCAGAACTAGGGAATTCGAGAAAACCGGAATTCCTTGTTGTCGCCGTGGACGCCGGGAGAGCCGGATCGCTGGTAACCCGATTGTTCGATTTGCATTTGCAGAACCTTGAGTTCGATTGACTTGTTGAGATTAGCTGATCTCTGGGGCCTGTCGCCTGTCTTGGGTTGTCAAGGCTCCCTAGCTCAGTTGCGCTGGTAAGTGTGTGTTTAGCTTGACCCCATCGCAGCCGTCCACGCTCTCGCGAAGCCGAGCTTGCAGCAGCAGCACCAACCCTCATCACAAGCTTTGAACCTCTTTCCAACCACCTCGTCTCCACTTCAACAACCCACCTTCCCCCTCCTCTCTCTCTCCGCCCGCGACAGACAATCCACCTTCGACTTTTTCTCGTCGAAGGCCCGCAGCAAGGAAACGATGCTGACTTTGTGACAGCAGCGCCATTAAACAGAGTCCTCGTAATCTTTACCTCGACCTGGGCGCGCCGAGGGCTCGCCAAACCCAGCAACCTCTCCTCTGCGGGCGTCGCACCCCAATCCTCGCGGTTCGAGGCTCTTTGCACGTTTCACCGCCAGCGAAGCAGTCTTGAACAATCCTTTCTTTCCGTCTTCAAGTAAACAAAGTCAAACGCCCGTGGCCATCTTTGTGACCGACATCCGTCCCACACCCGCTTATAGCATTATCAACGACTTGACGACGAGCCAATTTCCTTAATTGGCCTCCCCACCTGTCGCTACTTGGTTCACATACTACCCACCGTCTTAATCCTACGCGAATTTGGCGGAGCTGTCGACAACCTCGCTCCCAATCCCTTCTAGTTTTCCCCACGCAATATCGGACCTCAATCGCGACAACATGCATAGAACGGCTGGCGCCTTGCTGACCTACGGTCTGCTCACTCTTCTTTTCCTTTCGCTTGTACAGCCTGTCGCTACTCTAACTATATCGATATGCTCGTCGCAAAATACAGGCTCGGGTATGAAGTCAGGTGAGTAACACTATACCATTCACCTTCACCCACTAACGCATCATGCAGACACATGGCAATCGAATGGATTGTGTCACGACCAATGCGTCGACAACTACGCTTTTGCAGTCCTCCAAGGAAATGATTGCTGGTGTTCCAATTACGCGCCTGCAGACACGACGAGCGTCTCTGACTGCAGCACTAATTGTCCCGGGTACCCTACCGAAAAATGCGGCAACACCGACGACAATCTTTTCGGCTATATCGCATTAGACAAGCAACCTTCTGGTACCCAAGGCGGTTCCAAGCCGTCGTCAACGGTTAGTAGTGCTCCTTCGTCTAATATTCCTTCTTCTTCTTCGGATCCTCCATCGTCGAAGATTTCTGAGACTGTGGGTTCTCCTATTTCTTCTCTTACTTCATTTCACACAGATAGATCATCTTCTCATTCAGCCCAAGTCACCTGGTTTCCTTCTCAGTCTTCGTCGCAATCGACCTTGATGGTCGTGCGGTCAACGTCATTGGTTATTATTTCATCTTGGGTCATCTTATCTACATATCTGAGTATTTCCCCGTCGGTTCGAAGACCTATAGCTTCCATAGATTTACGTTTTCTTTTTAACTTTTTCTTAGAGTCGGGCGGCTCCGCCAAGTTCTTCTTCTCCCTCCCCTTCCTCTTCTATTGAAAGGCAGACGACCGTTGATGATACCAGGACTGTTGTAACAACAGTCACGGCATCGCCTTCGGTACCGTCTCCTGTTTCCTCTTCTTCTCTTGTATGCTAGAACCGTTTCCTTGTCATTATTTGGCGTTGCTTCATCACCGTGGAACGAACATTTGCTAACATATCTCTAGGCGCAGTCAGCGAAACCGACGAATTCTGCGGCACAGACAACACTCCAAACTTCAGCAACGAAGCAGTCATCCTCGTCGTTTGCGGCGACACCAATCACTAGTGTTCAAACTCTCACGGTCAGTGGCATTGTGGTAACGCAAACCGTCACAAGCTTCCCAACAGACTCTTCCGCCGCAGGTCAGAGCGACAAAAAGAGCGCGTCCCCTGGAGTGATTGCAGGCGCCGTCGTTGGCGGTGTTGGTGGATTGGCTCTTATTGGTTTACTAGTGTTCTTCTTGCTGCGCCGACGCAAACAACACAACAGCGGACAAGAACCTGAGAACCCGTCATCCCACCCGCCTCGCCGCAACACGAGCACGATGAGTCGGACAGGCCTATTGAACTCTTCGGAAAAGGAACCCTTGCCAGCGGTTGTCACGACTAATTCAAGGAACAGTAGACATCTTGACCCTGAGTCTGTTAGCCCGATATCTTCCGAGCGCAGGAACAGCCGACCACTCTTCTACGATCAAAGGCTCAATCCCACGGCACTGATGGATCTTGACAACGGTAGCCACAGTAGTTTGGTCACTATCGAGGATAACCGAGATTACACTCGAACTCTCAACGTAAGTTGTGGCTGATGGAAACTCGACCGAAGTTAGATGCACTAACACGTAAAGCAGGTGCGTAACCCCGATCCCGATCCCGATCCACATGCGCACTAGCCACTCTCTACTTCTTCTTTCCTCAACGGCTTCGGCCGTTCACCCTTTGAGCATAATTTAGCATCGGTGCAATTGGCGTTTTCTTAAAACAGTCTTTAGGACAACTTTGGGACTAGACTTCATGGCGGGAGGCCCCTTTTTTCTGGGTTGGCGACTATTTACTTCTTACTACGACCAGCTTAACTTAATGGTATTGGGCCGTATTGTAAATTCTTCTACTACACTTTTTTTGCTTTGGGCATAAGTAACGCACGTCACGTACATATGGACGGTCACTTGGGAGGGCATTCAACGACGGGCGGTATATTCCATAGGCGCATAGGCTGGCTGGAGCCTGGAGGACTCTTGCGAGGGTTATCCGATAAATTCAGTAATAACGACGATACAGCTTCATAGCTTCTATATTCAATGAGAAATCCTTTTTAGATATGTTGTTGATGCCCCATTATTGCGCATTGTTTTGTTTCGCATCCGCGATCTACCGAGGGCCAGATGGCATCCTATTCGTTAGTAAAATGGAGAAAGGTTGTTTCCTGAAACGTGAATGGAGAGATTTGAAAGATTTTAGTCTGTAGGCGTGCAGGATCTGCACTTGGTTGCTCGAGAAGCTGAAGATGGGCCTCTCTTGTGACCGGTACCGGTCCATGCCGTTCATCAGAGAATGCACCCCTGTGTGAGGTTAAGCCACGACACGCGACAAGCGCGACCTTGGAAGGCTTGACAGCCGCCCAGACCTGGCCTAACCGCTCTCTCACACGCCCAAATCCTCCCCGAGCGCAACACCACCTTTTAGCAGATGCGATATCCCTTCCAATCTCCAATCTCGCTGTCCAAATTGCAACCACTTCCCTTGAACCGATAAACTCGACTCAACTGCGGTACACACACTCCTGGACCGCCTTCTGGCCACAGTTCCCTGAAACCCGCCCATCAATACTACTTACTACCATCTAACGTCACTCACCTCGAGGCGTTCACGACTGCGCCCGACGACACCAACACCGGTACGATGAGTAAGATGTGGGAGGTCGATCCTGAGACGAGGAGTAAGGTGTGTTACCAATTTGGATGCCCAGGTGTTCGCCAGAGAGCAATTGTCGAGGGAGATGCTGTTCAGCTTTTGCACCCTACATTTCAATCACTAGCTTGCAGACTGTATGCTAACTTATTTCTTGGCTTTAGTTGCTTGAGATCCAGAAGACGAACAGCAATAACATCTGCGTCGATTGCAATGCACCGAGTCCACAATGGGTATTACCTCTCCCCTTCCATCCTGCTTTCAGACCACCCCCTACACCAATTACAAGACTGCGCCCTGCTATATGCACGATTATATTGTTCACGAATTCATATACATCTCTATATCAAATCGAACAACAATGCTAATTTCCAATATCTCAGGCATCTCCCAAACTAGGCATTTTCATGTGCCTCTCCTGCTCCGGTGTCCATCGTGGACTCGGTGTACACATCTCCTTCATTCGCTCGATAACCATGGACGCTTTCAAGGCTGGTGAATTAGCCCGCATGGCTGCCGGTGGTAACAAACCTTTCCAACAATTCTTCAACAAACACCCCAGCAACGTCGCCGAACACCGCACCTTTGACGCCAGCTCTATAAGCGAACGCTATGATTCCGAAGCTGGGGACGAATGGAAGGAAAGACTAAGTGCCAAAGTCGAAGGACGCGAGTTTGACAAGAGCAACTTGCCAAAACGCGTTAAGAAAGAGAGCGGGGGAAGCAATCCAGCATTGAGCGGCCGTGCTTCCTCCAACGCAGGAAGCAGATCTCAAACTCCCGTCTCAAGAACCAGAAATAATGATTCCATATCAACACCCAGATCCAATTCTCCCGCTCTCGGCACAGCTTCTCTGACTAAGAAGCAACAAAATGAAGCTTATTTTGCGCGAATGGGTCAAGAGAATGCAACTCGAAGAGACGATGTTCCGCCTAGCCAGGGCGGCAAGTACGGAGGGTTCGGAAGTCAACCCGATAGTTGGAACAAGCCTGATGAAGCAGGTGCCCCGCCCGCGCTGGACGATTTCCAGAAGGATCCCGTTGCTGCGCTAACAAAGGGATTTGGGTGGTTGGGTGCTAGTGTATCAAAGGGAGCTAAGACAGGATATGAAGGGTGGGTAAAGCCCGGAATGCAAAAGGTAGGGTATCTTCTTCTCGATTCGACATCCCGTCTTTTCTCTCGCTCAAGACTAACCATTCTTTCAAAACCAGCTCGCAGAAGCCGATCTCGCAGCCCAAGCCCGCCAAACCGCTACCTACATGGGCCAAACCGCCCAATCCGGTGCCACCGCCGCCGGCAGCGCATTCAACCGTTTTGTTGAAGGCGACGAGCACTCTGCCCACTCAGCCACCTCTGGTCCTCGATCACGTGCCCAGCCCGAAAAGCAGGACTTCTGGGACTCATTCGGTGCAGCGCCCAAGGGACCTTCGGCCGACAAGAAGGACTTCTGGGATGAGTTTGGGGCAGCGCCCGCCGGGGACAGGGCATCCAGTGGTTTGGGAATGGGCGCAAAGCAGAAACCTAGTGGAATTGGAACAAGTGCTGTTAAGAAAAGTGGTGGATCGATTTCTTCGATCGGCGGTTCATCGAGTGCGGCGAAGAAGGATGATGAATGGGGGGAGTGGTGAGGTAGACAGGGTTGTAGAGCGCATAGATAGGCCGTACCTTTTCGGTGTTGGTGGTTGCAGTTGGAGTCTGAGGAGTTGAGCGGATATCGAGTTTGTAGTGTATGTATGTAGCATGTGTGCATCTTTTTTTCCCGCTATGAAATTTATGCATTTGGTCAATTTGAGCGAAGGTTTATTTATGGTTTTTTGAGGTGTGCGTTTGATTGCTGGGTTTTGAGTGGGTAGATGAGTGATGTCTATGGAATCTCTCCGTTTCGTTGGAGTGGTTAGGGGTGGAGGTGTTGTAGTCAAGTTGGGTTGTTATGGTGATCGGAAGAGATGCATAGGGATGATATATTGTGGTGATGATGCCTCACTTCAGTGGAAAAATAGTAGAAAGGGTATTAAGAAGGTAGAGATGGTTTTAGGATAGGAGGAATGAAGTGTACGAAGAGAAAGAAGAGAGGTAGATATAAGAAGGCAGGAATGTAGATGATGAACGTGAAGGAGTTGAGGTGTCAAGGGAAGTCGACGATGATTAGAGGGTTCAATTTAGGAGGACAATAGGATTGAAAGGTTAGGGGTTGGAATTGTACCTACTTGAGGTCTTCCCAATGATGTCTAATCTACGTGCCATCTACTGGATACTCCATGGCATGGAAATGAGGTATTGAGAGGATAAAGCAGTGGTAAGATGAGCATGTGATACAGTGCTAATGTATATGTGCTCGGGGTTAGTATAACGGTGTATAATCCCTTCAGCGTATAGAACAGAGCTGAAAGAAGCATATTCTCCTTAGAATATAGAAGAGCTCAAATATTTGTGAAGCAGACGTATAAAGGATATACATCAAAAGACAAAACTACCTAACGCATCAATAGCACAAGTTCCTTCACAGACCCCACACTACTCTCGACAGGAACTTAACCCGAACCTGAATAGTATCCTACATACGTACAAGAGGAGAGGACGATTCGATCTTTCTTAGCTTATAAGTGTAAATTTCTTTTCAGGTAGTATCGGAAATAAAACTAGACTCGGGTACTAGTACTGTATAGAATTCAGATATATTCACTTATTAAACACCCAAGTAGTGTAAGAGACGCTGAGTTAAACACTGGTTATTATCGACAAGAAAACTCCATCCTTGTACGTAATATGGTACCTCCACAAGATCCTTCACTCTTCAATTCTTGAGTCTTGAGCTGACACCGGCGTTGGTGTTACTTTGTTGGAGTTGAACCATGTGTCTGGTCCTCCCTTCGTCCATATCCAGGTCCATGGTATGGCGTTGTGCCAGGAAAGAGAGTGACCGTCGTCATAGTCTTCTCTCTTCTTCTAATTGGTGCTGTTACGAGGACGGTCGCTCTCGGAAGGGTACAGCGTTGTGTTGAAGAAGAAGTTGCTCACGCTTCACTTTTTTTCGTTCTTCATAGTCCATGATATTTTGATTAAGTCCTCGCCTGTAAACTTTGTCAAACTCTCTTAGGATATAAAGTGGACTAGCATTGTGAAGAAAGGCAAGCTTATGCAAAATAGTGCCTTCCTCCCAAGCAATCCCATCATTGTCACCCGTCCAGTTAGGGTCTGCGCCCGCCTCTAACAACTTCTCCATCACGTCGATATCTCCCTGGAAAGTGGCCATCTGCAAAGGTGTGACTTGATAGCCCCTACCGTTAGGATCCGCTCCACGCTCTAATAGCCATTCCATGACGCAGAAGTCGTAATCTAGACAGCGGAGATGACAATGGTCCTTGACGGATAAAACAAGTAATTTTGAGGGGTTGCAATGTTCTGAATCAAGTGTTAAGAGTTGTTTCATTCCGCATTCATAAGAGTTAGGTGAAAGTAAGGTGTAGACCTCGGCCACAGTCCCATCAAAATTGTACGTAGCCTTATCGCCTACTTTTTGGAAAATTAAACGGCTTTGTAGACACTTTGCCGATTTCCGGTGAATGAATTCTTCTATAAAACCGGATAGGTAGTTTCATATGGATTAGGGTTAACTAGGAGGATCAGATAAGACAGGGTAATCGCAGTGGTGTCGTTTGTTCGCTGATCCCATGTTATAGACCAAAGTCGATTTCTTGACCAAAGCGCTGTTACACTTAAAAAACAATCTGTCGTTTCCTCTACTAACCAGGCCGTTGCACGTAGTATCTCGAAATGCGACCTGGAAGAATCGAAAAGCTCGGTAGCAAGGTCACACAAATGCTCCAGATCGCACATTTCGTGAACCTCTATATTGCTAAGAAAGAGGAGAGCGGATGCCATGCAGTAGACGTCGAAATTTTCTTTTAACAGCTTAGGAATAGAATCATCAGAGTCGTCACCATCCGCCCCCAAATTTGTTCCGACTTGATGCGATGATGGCTTCGTTGAGCTCTATGAAAGATCAAGTCTATCAGTTTGTTCTTGATGTTGACGTCTATTTCGTAGCTCCGCTCTTGCGCATGTTCTGGATCCAGATACTCGCGAACAGTATAATGGGCGAGACTTGCGCCCGGGGAATCAGAACCCTTAAGTTTGGTTGTGGTCATCAAACATCCACAAAGTTCCCGGAGTGTATCGAAGTCGTAGAAGTAGGTACTTCGAGAATTGCATGCATAGACTGCGCTTTGTTTAGCGGCTAGAGGTAGTGTCTCGGAGGGAATATCGTCGTCGTATAAATCTCTGTGAAAGCAAATCCAATGGAGCGCATGGCAAACAAAGATTTGTTCATCTTCCGGAATATCAAAGAAGATTCTGTCGTATGTTTCAAATAACGTTTTTGGAAAATTCTTGAGAGTATCTGTAATGATATTTCGTTCACACTTCATTCGTTGAAGGATATCGAGCTGGTAGACCGCCTAACGGAACCTATAGATGGTTAATTTGACAAAATATCACAAGTAGGATTACAAGCGTTTAATCACATACATTCCTTTTGCTTTGGATGATATAGTTTCCTCAGCTTCATTTCGTAGTTCCTGTGGCCAATGCCTAAATTTTGGGCTCGAGTTTAGGACAGATCGCATATGAAGTCGAATATCCTCTGTAACATAGGGATTGCTCATAGAGAAAGGCACCGAGAAGGTTCCCATGGCTTGTTCGATGTCTAGATATTCTCGACTAGATACAAGAAGCTAGATGTTCCCGAATCGTGGGTCCATGGCAAGGTCCCGAAGGCGCTTGAGTAGGGTTTGCCGAGATTCACTTTCGTCAATTGCATCAATAGCGATGTACGCTACCTTGAAGACATGGAGGATATCTTCGAGAGCATTACTTAGATCGGATAAATTCGGCTCTCCGCCGTGCTTATACATCTTGTACACGCTCTGTGGGACCATGTCGGCTTGTCGGCAGAGTTGATTTAATAGCCATCGCAAGAAAGGCCCTGTTTCGTCTTGGTTATGGCCAAAATAGCAGTAATAATAGATGCGAGCACTCTTTTCTTTCGGTGGGTTGGTTTAGTGTTGCTCAATCTGGTTTATCAGGTAAGGCATTAAAACAGTCTTTCCTGCCCCTGGTATACCGTGAACCCAGAGACTGCGTTTATTGGCCTGACAATCTAGCCAACTTTTCCACTCGGGGGAGCGTAACACCCAGTCTCCAGTGCCAGGCTCGACATCATTACGAGCACGGTTATGAAGTGGCGACGGGTCAGTACATTGGAGCCACTTGTAGATATCTTGGCGTTCAACATCTACGCCCAGGTCCAATGATTGACTGTGCGTGGCTCCCTGGGTTTTAGGTTAACTTACTTGTCAGTGTATCCCGGATCTTGACAGTGTGTGCTTTGATAGATTTGATGTCTTGACTAGTGTCTTGTTAGCCAAATAGATGGACCTGTAGAGCATTTAGAATACTAACGCAGATTCGGTTACAAGCGCAAGATTGATTGACTCCTTATACCGAGTGATTTCGTCTAACAATTTCTTTACTTTATTCTCCTTGAATGGCCGAGCTAATGTAGCCAACGTATCCTGCATCTTTCTCTTTTTATGTTTCCTTCCTTGACCCGCCCCGCTCGCTTGCATACAATCCGATGGGAGTAGTTTCTCTAAGTCGGATACTGCTTTTCAACATCCCTCGATCAATCCATTTGCGTTGGTTAAATTGAGTATTCTCACACTTGTCCCACTGCTACAAGTTTTGAGGAATTCCATGGTTTCTAGGAGCGACTTGAGCGACGATGTCTCGAGAAGGATGAGACGCAGATCAGACGGTGCGTCCTGTAGATTTCCTAGATAGAATTTACAGAGCTCTATGATGCGGTCGGTGATCTGAATGATTGCGATAACGCTCGCTCCTATGCCGATAGCTTCAACTCCAGACATTGTAGATGAGGATATAGTGCTAAGTCATCAGTCTGGTTACACTGCAAACACTTCTCTGAAAAGGGCATACCTTTAGAAGCTGAGGGATTGTTCTCTATTCTATCTATAAAAGAGGAAAAACCACCTTAGACTAAGGCGGGCATTCATTCAAAATAGACCAAATAAGGGTAACCAGACTAATGAGCAGTCACTGTAAGCGGGGCAAAGGTGGAAAAGTGCCAAAGTTAGAGAAAGAGAGAGAGAGAGAGAGAGAGAACGTAGGTCGGGGTTAACGCCAACCTAGGCTGCTATTGCTGATACATAAGGCTGGGATATTGGGTGCGCCTCGAGTCTGCCAGATTCGCCCGGTTAAGCTGCAAGTTGTCGAAGCATGGCTAGGGGTGGAATTCAGCCTTGATGGCTTGACTACTTTCCATTTGGTTGAACCACGACGAGATGTGGCATGCGATGGCACGTATAATTTTGTGATCTGAATTAATATTTTAGAAGCCTCGAAAACTTATATGGTGACATGGACGAATTGTAGGTTGATGCTGAAGAGGTTACGAAGGATCTCGTACTCATACTCTCAATAGCTAAAAGTAGCTTTCTTTGAACACATGGTTGGCATTAGTAGATTAGAAGGCGCATTTTCTCTCCAAGGTATAGAGTAGAGCATAACACTACTCGTGTTTGAGAGGTGTGCTCTCTGCGTAAACTGCAGGTTGTCTGGTTGGAAGATCTTCGAAGATGAGTAAAATCTGATGGGGTGTACATAGGAGTATATTTTTATGGTAGGAACTGGAAGCATCAATAAGTCAGATATATGTGATGTGATGAACGAATCGTGAGTTGATACAAAAGAAGTTGACGAAGTTAACGAAGTTAACGAAGTTGTGGGGAAGAAGAGACGGAAGGGAGGCCGGGCGGAATCGGAAGAGAGCTCACGTGCAAGGGATGGACGATGCCCCGCGTTGCCGAGCGCCGACAGAGAAGTGACCCGCCAGATTGCCGACGCGCCAACGTCATCTCTCTTTCACAAGCAAATCTGCACTCTGCACCCAGCACCGCACCGACATGTGAATGGTGGTGGTGATGATGATGGCTGCACAATCAATTCATGCATCTCCTTTATAGCAGCCCTCCCAATCACCAGCACCACCATCTACTATAAACACGCAGCTCAACAACAGAATAACATTTATGATGAACATTCTCCTACGTATACCAAGTGCATCCCGGAAAAGGCATCCTTAGTAACCGATCTGCTGCCGAACCATCGAACAAAGCCAACTTCCGCTCGTCCTGACCTGTCCTCCGCATCTGGGGTAGGGCTAGCTAAGCCCATCCACCTTTCACCAATTCGCCCGCATGGAGCTGGCCCTCCCTACGCCCTCTGCGCCTCTGCGCCCTCCCCCCAAAGACCGAGGCTGTCGAGCAAATCGCGTCCGGTCCCGCGGGTACCTTTAGCTCGTCGCCGCATCGACAATGGCTAAAGATATTTGTGCCCTTCATATGACTGTGACGATATCCGGTGACTCTTTTTTTCTTTTCCTATTTCTCTTCACTTATCTCTTCGGCTTCATCTCTATTTCCCTTTCTCGGTCTTGCATCTGGCATATATATATACATATATATCTAGCTTCTTTGTTCCCTGCATCTGGAGAGAAAGCTTCCCATACTCCCTCGAACCTAAGACTGTCTCTGAACGCCTGAACCCTGAAAAAGTTCGAATACCCTCGGCGCCAATTTTCGAGTTTAAAACTAGCTGGAGCTCCCAATACCTGCCGTCGTCTCTCCTATACAATCCAGTCTCGATTCCTCCTGAGCGCAAAGCTCACTTCCACACAACATGTCTGCAAAGTCTACACAAGGACCAGGCGGGAAGCCTGCGTCAGCTGCTACCAATCTGATCGGTAAGGCCCAGGCTTAGCCAATTGAACCTTTAAGGTCAGAATTTGTACTGACGCTTCATGCGAACATAGCTGGTGGAGGCGCAGGTATGATGGAAGCGCTCGCGTGCCACCCACTCGGTAAGTCATTTCCCACCCACAGCTCCAATTGGGCCTTCCTTCAACCATGGGCATCTCTAACATGGAGAATAGACACAATCAAAGTCCGAATGCAGCTTTCAAGGAGAGCGCGAGCACCTGGTGTACGTTTCCCACTTCACTGAGCTTTTCGCAGCTCCCTACTCCACAAACCACCCGCCATAATAGTACAATAAGAACAAAACCTGACCATGACCCTAGGCACCACGAAGAGGCTTCCTCAAAACCGGTGCCGAAATCGTAAAACGCGAAACCCCATTAGGTCTCTACAAAGGCCTCGGCGCCGTCCTCACAGGCATCGTCCCCAAAATGGCCATAAGATTCACCAGTTACGAATGGTACAAACAACTATTAGCAGATGAGAAGGGAACCGTATCCAGCCGAGCAACCTTCTTAGGTACGTCGTTAAACCATCTTACATACATCCCCGTCAATAATACCCCATACCCCACTCTTGGAACCCCTCGATCATGCATATTCCAAGAACACCATGACAACCCTCTTACATCGCCCAAGAAACGCAAAGAAAAGAACCATGCTAACTATGACTTTCCCCTCCAATAGCCGGCCTCGCAGCAGGCATAACCGAAGCCGTCGCCGTCGTAACCCCCATGGAAGTAGTAAAAATCCGCCTCCAAGCCCAACACCACTCAATGGCGGACCCCCTCGACATCCCCAAATACCGCAACGCCGCCCACGCCCTCTACACTGTGGTCAAAGAAGAAGGCTTCGGTGCCCTCTACCGCGGTGTCTCCCTCACAGCTCTCCGCCAGGGTTCAAACCAAGCCGTAAACTTCACCGCGTATTCAGAATTCCGTGCTGCGTTGCAGAATTATCAGGGTGTCACGGATCTACCGGGTTGGCAGACTAGTTTGATTGGTTTGGTTTCCGGCGCTATGGGTCCACTCAGTAATGCCCCTATTGATACTATTAAGACCCGTTTGCAGAAGACGCCGGCGGAGCCGGGGCAGAGTGCTGTGCAGAGGATTGTTAATATTTCTAAGTAAGTCGTTCTTCCCTTGTCCCTTTTCCTCTCTATCCTTCTCCACCACTCTTCCCCCCTTTACCTTCATAGTCAATACTAACATATATAAAGGGACATGTGGAAACAAGAAGGAACACGCAGTTTCTACAAAGGAATCACCCCGCGCATCATGCGTGTCGCCCCCGGCCAAGCCGTCACATTCACCGTCTACGAGTTCCTGAAACGGCAGCTCGAGAAGGGGAGGGAGATGTTGCCGGGTGGACGGTATGAGGAGTGATTTTCCCCCTAGAAAAGAAAATCCATGTATAGAATATCACAGTAAAAGTCTTGTATATACCTAGACGAAGCGAAGGGAGAAGAAGAGAGAATGAGAAGAAAGGGGAAAAGGGAAAGGGGAAAGGAAAGAAACTCGGTTGCATATATTTGGCCTGTGACGCCGCTGTGGTTTCGTCGTTTGGATATCCGGCTCCCGAATTTTGAGCCTGTTTGTCTGGTGTATATGTTTCGTTTCTGATAAATAAAGTTTTTCTTTTGTGTTAGTTCGATGATCCCTTGCTGAACACACTGTTGTGAAATCCTAATATAACCATCATCCTAAAGAAATTTCGATTCATGATCATGTATGCTGTCAAATCATATCATCCAATGCGAATATCCTAGTCTATACGTTTTACCTTCATACCCAATCCCCCATCTAATGCAATCAGCAACTCCCAAAGCTAAGCCAATCCAAGCCCATTAAGGCCGAACCCGCAGCCCCCTCACAACCCCCCTATCTCCTCCCAGGCCTCTTAGGCTTAGCAAACCCAGTCTTAACCTGCGCCTCCGCGACCTTAAATTCCTCCTCGATAGCTTGCGCCGTAACCTCATCGGGATTCGTAGCCTCAATCTTCTTCGCAATAGTAACCCCAGCATCCGCCTGCGCGACCGAGATGATGTTCTGACGAGACGCAGCATAGAGCATTCGTTCCTTGATCTTAGCCGACGAAGGACAAGTCGAGATAAACACGATCGGTTTATGAGGATGATCATCGTGTCGATAAAACGAGAACCTGGGTTCGGAGGAATCGATATCGGTTGCGAGGCTTGCGGCAGATGAGGATGATACACTGGCTAGCTGTAACGTCTCGCTTTTAACGTCGAATCGTAATTGTACTAGGTTCTCTCCCGATCCCCTGCTGTGGAGTTTCCTGATACCGTTGACGACGCCATCGTCTGTTCGTGTGGCTATCCGACCTCCTTGAACGAGTCCTTGGCCTTGTGTTCCCCGGCTCTCTAGAGCCTCTGCTTCGCGGATCCCTTCCAGATCTTGCTCTTCCTGCGTTAACGGATTCGCAGCTTCTCCGTGAGCTTCATGACGTTTCCAGCCTTCAGCCGTAAGCTCCTCAGCCTCAGTACAAAAGAGACTCTCGCCGAAGTTCTCGGAACCAAGTTCTCGAGCGAGTGTTAATCGGGTAGAAGCGAATAGCATTTTTTGTCGAACTGGTGCTGCGTTCGGGACATAGGTTATGGCGACTAGGGTGCCGGTTGACGGAGTTGAGGCGTCTGCGGTGTCGGGGCGGCGGAGGATGATGTATAGCGCGGCGTTGGGTTGTAGGTGGGGGGTTAGGTTTGAGAGGTCGGAGAGGAAGGAGGAGGTGGTTGAGGGGATGGTTGTGCTTGGGATGATGCGTTCGTTTTCGATGGTGGCTATGAGACCACGTTGTGAAGGGGTTGAGAGGAGCGTTTGGAACGCTGTCTGGAGTTCTTGGGATGCTAGGGGGTGTGTTAGAAGGGTTGTTCGGAGGAGGATTGAGGAGGGGTTCGATTACCTGAGATACCGGACTGCATGTTGGCGGTTCTCGGGAGGTGGTGGAGGTGGGTGGTTGAGGGAAGATAATTGGGAGATTGAAGAGGTGGGCGTGAAGTGTGAGTGGGATGTTTGAGTTGTTGTTTGGAGGGGTTGTGAACGGTGACAACGAAGGATGCAGAATGCACGGACCGTCTCCAGCACTACTTCGTAAGCGGACGTCTGTTACTACTCCACGCAGTCTTCCTCAACCTCTTTTTGCTATAATTCTCATTTTCATCTTGATAATAATCTTCCATAGTCGCATTACGCTCAATGATAAGATGGCTAATTGACAACATGCTGCTTAATGAACGTCATAATTTCCAGACTCCTTACCAGGATCCCTCTATAGACGGAAGAATTCATCCCGAACGCAAGCAAACTAACCACAATGGAAGCATAAGTTGCGTGCATACTCTCCGCAGTCATTTGCGGGGGGTGGGGTATTAAATGTATCTGATCGGCGCAAGGAACTATATCAGAACCCCTAAGACCTCATCTACGGTCATATCTAAGCCTACCAATTCCCCGGTATTCATGGACAAGGAACCCAAGTACCAAGTTGACATCAAATAGCTCCTTATCAATTACTAGCAATGTATTATCCAATACTCTATCTAGTGATACTTTCTTCTATCTTCTCCACCACATCATCCTTCCCTTTTCCCTTCCCCCATACCCCCCGCCACCAATCCTTCAACTGGAAATCCATTCGCTCTCTAATTTCCTTTGGGGACTCATACACCTACGTGCAAGGAGCTCTAGGCCGCCAAAACTTCACCTTCATCGGCGACCTACAAAACCTCTACTTCAACCACACTCAATTACTGTCAAACCCCATCATTCAAAACCAAACCTCCACAGCCGAGGGAGGCCCCAATTGGGTTGAATTCTTAACTGGATGTGGGTTACAGCCAGGCTTGACATATCCGATAGACTGTGATATCCAGCTTTGGGATTTTGCGTTTGGGGGCGCTGATATTAGTGAGGAATTGTGAGTAACATGTTCGGTTCTAAGCTTCAATGAACTGAGAAGCACCAGTCTAAGACCCCCCTGACTAACTGCTCCAGTACCCCCCTCCACCACCCCTACACCGTCTCCTTCGAAAAACAAATTGACCAATTCCTCACATCCGGAAACCCCGTCCTCTCTTCCATAGTTTCAAAACCACACACCCTAATCATCAGCTGGATCGGCATCAACGACATAAACGACAGCAAAAACTACAACGTCACATTCCTAGACTTCTACTCCCAACTACAAACCCACCATTTCTCTCTCATGGAGAAAATCTACACCACCGGCTACAAAACATTCCTATTCATGAATCTGCCTCCCCTAGACCGAAACCCCAGCAACGTTTTCTCTTCCCATCCTCTCCCTAACAAAACCATGATAAACTGGTTCAACGGCGCCCTCGAAACGCACGCCCACGAGTTCGCGGAAAACCATCCTGATGCAGTGGTCTTGCTTTTCGATGTTAATACCGTGTTGAATCGTGTACTTGATCACGCGGAGGACTTTGGGTTCAGGAATGCGACGGGGTTTTGTGAGGCGTATGACCAACCGGATATTTTGACAGATCCGGGGAAATATGGGTGTTTGGAGCAGAAGGAGTATTTTTGGTTTAATGAGGGGCATTTGACAAGTCGGACGCATGAGGTTTTGACGGGGTTTTTGAGGGAGTTTTTGGAGGGGGCTGAGGGGCTGCCGTGAAAACGGAGATGAGTGAGACGTAGTGAAGTAGATGATAGTCAATAGGAGTACTATTATTTGTAGGTTAGATCTACCTTCAAACTATCTATTTCCCCAGCTTCAGTTCAACCCTTGATTCCCCTTCACTCCCTAATCAAAGAAGTCAATCAACAAAACATAAATCCAAACAAACCCATCAAATCACCCATTCACACCTCTTAACACCAAAACCCAAGCAAAATATAACTTAACTCAAATTTTCTTATCCAAGTCTAACGTAGTTCTTTTCGTCCCATGTCGGCAACCGAACGTATTGTTAGGGCTGAAATGTACGCTTACACCAGTCTAAGATATACGCTTAATCGATAAAGATGAGGTTCAAGCTGGAACCACTTCAAAAAGCACCCAGCACCCATGAAGACAATCCCGAAGAAACCACACCAAGTCCTCATAGACCCCAATTTAAAAACAAATGCACGTTCCAAAGTCACCAACACAAGCACAAGCTTACACCCAACATCACCCAACATCACACAACTCAAAAACAAAACGATACAGAGAAATCTCCATTATATTTTCATCATAGCTCCATACAACTCAATCCCTCGGCCACTCAGCCAAAAGATTCCCTCAGGAGCCAACCACTACATCTACTCTCTCCTCAACAAGAAAGAAAAAAAGACGGTTAGTTAGTAGTACGCAAAGTCTCCCTTGCAAAGCAAAAAAAGCTCGGTCGAGAGAAAATAAAAAAGCAAAAACAAAAAAGGAAAAAAAAAACACCACTACCCAGTAAAAAATCAACGAGTCTATGTATATACATATGTTAAGAACCCCGCTTGCTATGCAAGAGACAACGTAGGTAAGGCTTGTTCAACCAACCCCCTTCTTCTCCCAAGCCCCCTGAACAAAGGAAAAATATATGGGTTGTCTCCCTGCCTCGTTTCCCAGCCAAAGCCCCCCGGCGCCGTCGCAGTGCCAAGTGTCGAAAGAAGACAGTGTGTGTGTGAGAGTGATTATTTTCAAAGTAAGAGCAAGCTGAAGAAGCAAATGAAACGTGGTTCGCGAAGTCGTGCGTAAGTGATGCATTAGATAGTGCAGAGAAGTAGACGTTAAGAAAGCAGTATATGTTGGAAGTGAATCAAGTGGGAAAGCTCATTTTTGCTTTTGGCCCTCTCGGCTTTTGGGAATTACACGCTGATATAACAATGAGAAAGGAAATGGGTGGTGTCAGGGTATGACGGGGTATAAGTGCTATGCTCCAACTGTTTGTGACTGCGAATTCTCCATCTTTACTGCCTCAATCTTAGATCCGTCTTCGTCTCTGAGTGGTTGCTGCGTATCGGACGTTTTCGATACTTGTGAACCTAGGTCGTCTTCCTCCGCTTCCTCCTTCAACGATATTTCTTGCTCGTCCAACGCGTGCCCACTTGCTCCATCCCTGGACGGCTTCGGAGTGATGGTCTGTGACGACACATGCCTATCCGTTCTCTGATCATTCGTTGATGCCCTGGGGGTGGCATCCTCTTCGGCCTGGGCCACCGAGCTCGGTACCGTAGCGGTACTTTCACTGGCAATTGACCTTGTCTGATCATCCGTTCCCGAATCAGCTGATAGTGACTCATGCACGCCCGAATGGGCGCGTTTTCGCACTTTCAACCTCTCCTCTGCAGGTACATTCTGCCAATCAGGGCCGAAGGTAATAACCGATGCTTTCTTTCCGTGCACAGTGAAGCTCCCTTTGCCTCTAGCCAGACCCTCGCTTTCATCACTGAGTATGGTGGAAGCCGAGTCCCTTCCTTTGTGGCCTCGACGATGATGAGAAGAGGCACCGTGGGAAGAATCGCGTAATGTACGATGTAGACTTCGGCGGACCCGCGAGCGTGATTCAGGTGAACCAGCAAGGGCAGCAGGGCTGTGATCTACTTCGGTATCAGATGCAACCTCATGACGACTTCCAGCCGGAATGGGTTGGCTAGGTGTGTGCGACACCTCGTGGAGAGATTCTGCATCTTGGGGTGGAGTGGTGTAGTGGGAAGCCGCATCGGAAGCGCCATCTGAGCTGAGGGTATTGTTCCCGAGGGTCGATACAGAAGGTCTGTGTTCATGAGGAGCGAGACTAGGGGTTTGACCTGATCCACTTGTGGTCGATAGTCGTTGATTTGCCGATATCGGGCTGAAATTGATCGGAGGCAACTCCCATTGCCCTGGTGGATGGCTCGGACTTGACTGGTGTGAGCCTTCAGGGGGTGTCTTGAAAACATCATCGTAATCCGTGTCTCGGGAAGATTTGGTTCCTGGTCTGATGGATAGACTGGGAGAGTTTGGAGCCTTTTGGGTGGACGTAGACATGCTAGCCTTGGAACCCAGACGAGCAAGACTGCCAATCCTTGATGTTCTACTTGGTCTTTCCGCGGAAGGCGGAGCTTGAGGGGGGCTGGAACCTGAGGATTTAGCAATGTTATCGATCCTGGCTTGTCGCTCATTTGCCATATTTTTCTCTTCTTCAAGCTCTTGCGCTAAAATGTCCCGATGACATTTCATGCGCCAGATCTCAATTCGGGACCATTTCAACTTGGCGGCAAGACGACCTGCAGCAAGAACAACCAGCTCTCTGGTTTTTGGTTGAACGGGGGCGAGAATTTGTAGATGCCTAGCATCTCTAAGGCGGTGCTCCAACTCTTTAATCGACTGTACTAGTCTGTCCTCTGACTCCGATATCCGCATTTGCATGAGTTCTCTTCGAGCTTGGATCATTTGCTGGGCAAATTGACTGTCTATCTTTCCGCTCTGAATCGTAACGTCTCCGGTTGCCGTGGGAATGGATTTCGATGAATGCGAAGACTCAAGCCTCCGAATGCCTCTGTTCCTTTGTCCTTCGTACAAACCACCTACCATGCCTCTCGGTCTTACGCCCAGCGTCTCAAAAGCAGCGGAATAGTTGACGGTACCCAGCCATTCGTTCAATTCCTTTTCGCTGTCTGCAAGGAACGTTTCTTCTCCCGCTTTAGAGAAGATAACCAATGCGTTTTTGTGCTTTTTGTAGTTATTATCGACTAAAGCGACCGTGCCGTCCATGGGAATTACATGATCTTGCTTGAAATCGTGTAGTGGCGGTTGAAACAGGACCGGGCCCGTGTGACCGAGTTTGCTATGCTGTTCATGTTGGTGCATAAGACTCTTAGTCCAGGTGGAATTCCGGAAAAGAGATAAGCCTGACCGCGTAAGCACAGCACCCCACTCCTGCCAAGGTGACCTCGCTGCCTTTCGTTTTGCATCCTTCCTCCATAAGATACCGACCTTGGTTACCGGCATTTCTACAATGCCGACGGAGGTTTCCTCTGGATTATCCGACTGAGACATGAAAGCTTCGGGCCTCGACCGTGATGACACGATTTGAATAACGCCATACTTCGAAAACGAATTGTTGATAGTTCTTGTGTCGAGAGACGGTGCAGTACCTAGGTAATCGTAAGGATCATCAAGATTCATCACATCCTTAATGTTTGGTCGTAGAATGTCTAATTTTCCTTCAAAAATAAGAGTGTAGGGATCGAGTGGCTCTCGCGTAGCCTTCTTTGCAGGATCATGCATGGCGGTTTTGATTATGGTGGCCTTTTTACTTCGGCGCGCGGCACCAACCTTGATATCAATATCATCTTCGAAGTGAATGAAGGGGGTGTAAACGACGTTGTCGTAGATACACCCAAGAACGTCTTCGGAGACTCCTTCACATGAGGAGTTCTTGATGTAATCGGCTCGCTGCATCTTCCGTTTGTTGTTTTTATTGAAAAAATCCGTGTGGAGAATGACGATGGAGAACGAGATGAAATAAGCCTTGTCTATATGTACGTTAGCATCCAAGTATTCCTGTGGGGGACATATCACGTACCGGGGTTCGAGTAAATACCGGGGTTGCACTCGTGGTATCGATCTGAGAAACCTTGTAAGACTCGGTCGATTTGCTGGGTCTCTTTTGGCAGTTCTACTTCCATCAACAACTTTCGTATTGCCATGTCAATGGGGTCACCAAAGAAAGAAAATTTACGCATGTAACTCCGCAGTACTGCAAGTAAGAACGGGTCTTCTGACTTGGTCAGTACACTTGCGATGACGCTTCGATCCATGTTCTCTTCAATCCTCTGGAGGAAATGTCCTGGTGTTTCACCTTCTTCCCGATCAGGCAAAACGAGAGCTTCTCGGCTGACGTTGAGTGATGTCGTTTGCGATGAGCTGCCAAACGGGATGGCTGGAGAGCCATGTCTAGGGGAAAGTGGCTCGGAGTTGTTCCGGAACCTATGTCCAAGACTGAAAAGGTTGCTAAAGCTGCTTCGACCCGCAGTCGAGGTAGAGTTTCTTCCATTTAAGCCATATGGAGGGGTTCCAGGAGGGTCGTCAGACCGGCCGCCCATCGAATTCATGGTCGACGATCGCCCTCGAAGGCCAAGCCGTGCGGGAGGGCCAGTGTTTGGAGAGGAGTGCGCTGATCGAACCGACCGCTGGGAATCGTTGCGAAGCAAGCCCGAGTCCGGGTCCATCAAGTTCAATGCGGCTGCTGTTTGCGCCACGTTAGCTGACGAAGGCATCGGAGGCGTGCTGGTTCCATTCTCTTGAGTATGTTGCGCATTGTTGCTGTGGACGGCAGTCAATGGAGGGCTCTCTCCGCTCGATTGATTCTGCGATCCGCCGCTGACGGCGCTGGTGGTGGAGGCACGAGGGGTGGCAGGAGCTGTGTCGGGGAATTCGGGAGGAGGTATCTTCATAGGTAATGGGAATAGGGATTGCCGCTGCTTGTTCTTGCGCCCAAAGAGGAACTTGGAGCGGTGGGACTTGAGGCTAGGTCTCGGCTTAGGTGTGTTCGCAAACGTGACGTGGTCTCCGGAGCTTGCGTCTGACCGCGACGAGTCCGACATGCGCGGTACAGGAAGCGACATGGACGAGTTGCCCTCATGGCTCGATTCGGCAACTGCACCTGGCCGCTGGCTCGTCGACAACCTCCCCGGCTCGTCGCCCTCCATGTTGCTCTTCTTCAACATCCCGAACGCTCCCCGCTTACTGTCCGAGCTGGCCTTCCTGTCCATCGACTTGCGGAGCGTCGGTCGTTCGGTCGACTGAGGGTCGAACGAGCGGCGGCGGAGCGTGAGCTGCTGCAGTCTCGTCTTCTTCTTGGGCGCTTCTTCCGGGTCCTCTACTACGGTGGGCGCGGTGGTGATGATGGCGGGGGTTACACCTTCCGAGGTTAGTCGCATGCGTATATGCAGATATTCTAGTGATTTACCAGCAGGCATCGCGGGCACCGGCGGCGTGTCTTCCGCAGCCGCGTGCTCCTTTGCTTTCGCCGACAGCTGTGGATCCGACGCATGCCTGAACCTCAAGACGCTGAAGCGCCTTGTCATTGGGTTGTGTTCCTGGATAGGAGGAGAGGGAGGAGGGCCATCGTGTTCGTGGGAGGGTCTGCCGACGTCGAACGAAGGAGCGTGCGGACGGCCGCCATCGGTCGAGTTCGCGGTACGGGCAGGATGGATGAGCTCGACCGACTTGTTCGCGGTTCGCTGGAACAGGCCAGCTGGGTCGAGGGTGCTGCGACGCTTGAGATCTCTATCACTGCGGTTGGGCCGGAGTGCCTTCAAAGGCATTGCTCTCTCGTGGACTAGGAGTTCATCTACTCATGCATTGGCAGAACGGAGCAAGCATGGTACGGCTGGGGCGGGATGGGCAGGGAGAGGAGGATTGTCGAGGGCTCGAGGTGTCTTGGGAGACGGACGGAGAAGTTGCGTGTACAAGGCTGAGCCGCTGAGAGCCTGAGCTTAGGTGGTCGCAGGGGGTGGGCGGTGGATGATGCGGACGGCGAGCGAGCGACAGGCCTGGAGACTGGGGGCAGAAGGTGGGGACTTGTGGGTATACAGACAGACGGCGAGCACGAGGGCGTCCAGCAGGACGGGCACAGGAATCGCGACGGCGGGTCTGGGGGAGAGGGAGAGGAGGGAGCGTGTGCAGGTGAATGCAGCAAATGTTATCTGGCCGTCGTGGCCGTGCGGGCTGAAGACAGACGATGGACCTGCGCTTCTGGCTCGCTGTGCTGCCACCTGCTTGGGCCTGGCGCCCTCTCTAAGCCTGTCCAGCGTCGCGCCCTGGTTCCGTCGGCGTCGGAACAATTGGCAGTGGCAGCGCCCAGTCGAACTCGAACTGCCTTGAGCCTGACTAACGACCACCAGCTGCTGCTGAGCCCGCGCTGTTCGGTGGTCGGCTTGCTGCTTAGCATGTCGCAGCACCTGCCAGACCAGCCGCCCACGAGCAAATCAGGCACCGAGAATACGGCTCGACTAATAACTAACGCTGCCTGCATTCCATGACATCGCCCCAGCCCAGCCCTGCCACTGCCACTGCTCCCGTCCAGCTTGCGACCTCCACACTCCTCTCTCCAACAGCCAGCAAGCACCTCGACAGCAGCCGTTTGCTCGTCGCCCTCTCGGCCCCCTCCAGCTTCTGCTGGCTCTTCTTTTCCCTCGTCCAATTCGCTTCGTCCTACTAGCTCGGCGACATGCGGCCCTCCGGTTTCACCTTGTGTAATCTCCTGCTGCTGTTTTCCTCGCCCATCGTTCACGCCGCCCCGCAATCCACCCAATGCGGCCACCATCTCTCCCAGGCGTCCTGTCGCGAAGAAGCCCCCCGACCATGGCGTAGGCTGTCTGATGCAATCATCAGGAAAATATGGGGACTCGCGGAAAAGCCTGTTGTCGCGGGCGCATCCTCTGGGGAATCGCCTCTCAGCCCCGGCGTCCCTACTCGCAACTTCATTGCCCGGTACGGAGAGGATATGGTATTGAGGTTCAATGTCTCCTCTCCCGAAGAAGCCTCTGCCTTGGCCGAAGCATCAGATACCCTTTTCCTCGACGTCTGGGAATTCAATGACAATTGGGTCGATATCAGGATTGCAAAGGATGTAGTAAGTCTAGGCAACACAATATCAACAATATCAACACTACAGCTTCTGACTATCCATTGACAGGTCCCGTCTCTACTTGGACTCCTCCCTTCCTCTCTCCAAAACTCCCACGTAGCTTTAATGCAAGATCTAGACCTTGCGCGGGCTATCTTCGAGTCCTATCCGTCACCGTCATCAACCCAATCTCAGAATGACCGCTCCTTCAGCCCGAGTCTTCGCACCTCCCCACAAGCAGAGAATGTTTTCTTTCAGGACTACCAGCCATTGTCTGTCATGAATCCTTGGATGAACCTCATGGCTTCGATGTTCTCAACACACGTCCGTAAAATAAACGTTGGCATAACCTACGAAGGCCGAGACATTCCAGGCCTCAGAGTCGGAGTTCACCCCACGAACGATGAACAACCCTCTGGACGAAGAAAAACAATACTTGTTACTGGTGGTTCCCATGCACGAGAATGGATTTCTGTTAGCACCGTTAACTATCTTGCCTGGAGTTTAATTACATCATACGGCAAATCCCCCAGTATAACCCATCTCCTCGAGGGGTTTGATTTTATTTTTGTACCTACATTAAACCCCGACGGTTACGTATATTCCTGGGAAACCGATCGCCTCTGGCGCAAAAGCCGTCAGCCCACCTCCCTCCGCTTCTGTCGCGGCATTGATCTTGACCGTAGCTACCCATTCCACTGGGATGGGGAATCCACTCGCTCCAACCCCTGCAGTGAATCCTTCGCCGGAGATGCACCCTTTGAAGGCGTAGAATCGCAGAGATTCGCCGACTGGGTGAAGAACGAGACCGAGAACAACAATGTCGAGCTCATCGGTTTCCTGGACCTACACTCTTATTCCCAACAGATTCTCTATCCTTACTCCTACTCTTGCGATAATGAGCCACCGACCCTCGAAGATCTAGAGGAAGTAGCAATGGGTCTTTCTAAAGCAATTCGCATGTCCCGAAAAGGCCATATCTACAAAGTAACCTCAGCATGTGAAGGAAACGTCGCTTTTTCCAAGAAGGATAAAACCATATTCCCCAGAATCGAGTCTAGTGGCGGTAGTGCCCTAGACTACTTCTACCACGAACTAAACGTCAAATACGCCTATCAAATCAAGCTCCGCGATACCGGTAGTTATGGATTCTTACTACCGAAAGAAAACATTGTCCCCACTGGCAAAGAGGTGTTGGAGGCAGTGCTCTACCTTGGACGATACTTGCTCGGAGAGGTTGGGCTAGCTGAAGAGGAGAATGCGGGACAAACCCCGCCTAAGAACCCTCCTTCCAAGGAAACAAATGTAGATGATCAAAATGTTACAGAGGAAATTGCTGAGCCGGAGGAGGAAATTGATGTGTATGAGTCAGCTTGGGAATTACGGCGTCGGAGGAGGCGATGAGTGTATAGTAAAATAGTTAAATAATATGTTCCGTTCTTCTTTTCTGTTATCTGGACTTGGCGCCTATAGATTATGTGAATTGTATGATATGTTTTGTTTTTGATATTATATTGATTTCAAGCCACGTGCCCTCCCAGTTAAGTGCATGAAAAAAAATCAATTGGATGATAGATATCTAGATAAGCTCTTCAAAATTCAACGTTGATATCCCCTTATGGATGATCCCCAAGAGATTAAAGTCTTAGCTAACAACTATAAATTTATAGAAATCCAAAGTAGACATCACCATGTCTCGAAACAATTTCCCTCGGACTACTAACAACTAAGCGATTCAAATCTAACCATGAAACTGAATAGTAACATCTTACTTTCAATTACCAATAAACGAATACGTACAATGGCAATTCATCATATCATACAAGACCAATATAAGTAGCCATGAGCTTGTCTATCCAATATCCTACCTTCGATTAACGGTGTACAGGTTTTCTTACATCACTAGGAAAAGCGATCAGCGACTGTATTAACGCTATTAGCTTATACTTAGGGTACTTGATGTTGGTTTAGTTTCTCTATTCCGGGCTATCAATAGAGATGTATATTAGTTGTAGTCTGAAGGTGGTACATTTCCTTCAACGTATCCAACAGAGCTTAATTTCCCATCTTAAATTTATGTATTCTCTTTAAATCGGAAAAGAGCACCCATACTCATTCTTATTACCACCCGTACTATCCCACCTCCCACCCTACCCTACCCAACTCCAGGCCCACACCCCCCATCAAACTCCCCCGCCCCCACAAACTCCACCGTCTCA
>AJFL01001229.1:0-17885 GCA_000467735.1 Rhytidhysteron rufulum CBS 306.38
CCCCCAATTTATAGGCTGACAAAATCTAAATACGATAAGTGACAAAACTATTCGCAATATTCATGTGTTTCAATGACTTAGATACCGTTTCCTTCTCGGCATGACCGTGTATTCGCTTTCATGGCTCCTTTAGAAAAGAAGCGACAACGATAATCACAAATTCGAGAGCATCCCTACACTCTCTATAATATCTCAACAAGCACCACGCCTTAGACGACATCCCCCAAGCACAACCAATGTACCAATTCCTTCACCCCCTCGATCAGTCTCCAAAACCTCTCTTGGAGCCTTTTGATTCGAATTGAAGCTTAGCTCTCGGTTTGTGACTGCACGCCTCTTCCATTCTGAAGCCGCAAAAACAAACTTCCGAAATGATCTCGTACTGAATTTTCACATTTCTAGCCTGTCTCAGAGTTGCAATTTCGTCATTGGTCCATGATGGGCGTCTGGTACGATCAGAATTCGAGTAGTCCTCCAGTACAAGTGCTCATTGACGGAAATGCGGCAACCACTTCCAAAAATAATGTTTTGGTGGTGGTGCAGGAAATTTAATTCTTATGGTTCCCAAGCCATGCATATTCGAACTAGAGTTACGAACTTGCTTAGATGGCGTTGATGCTACATCACGCGCCTGAGGTGTTGTACTGAGTATCGATGATTCACCGGAACCTTGACCATACTGTGGCTGTGAGGTCATGACTGTGTAAGGGATACACGGTCAAGACCGTAAGGTGGTTCGATCGTTCTTTCGGGTAACATCGCTCCGTGATTGCGAATCCTGGGACTCTGGACCCGTGGCATCAGGATGTAGTATTTTTCGTAAATCCGTGTTGGATGAGTGATATAAAGCGATCGCACTTGGGAATACCAATGTAACGATGAGGTAGATGCTTAGGATGCTTCGTATAAAGAAGAGGTAAAATGGTAAGAACTCGAAAAGATGTTTCTTGGAAACCTGTCTCCTTCCAATTACGGGAGCTGCCTTTCAAAAGTATTCGGGAGTTAAGCTGGTGGTGAGTAGAAGCCTCGACAGTAGGACATAGAAGGCGCTAACGGCTGGTTACTTGTAAAGAAATGGCCTCTGTTTGATGCTTTGAAGATGAAACATCTCTTTACAATGAGAAAAGGTAGATCAGTTTATCATTTACAGCATGTAGTTGGATTTTAGATTTATGTTTGATAAAATAGAGTGTACGGCGTACGGAATTTTGTTTGGGAATCTCACCACTGAGTCGCCATTTTACCAGTAGACCATTCCGCTACATATACAGGTAACCAGTTATGGGCACTTCATTACGTTCAGGATTTAACCCTTTATTAGCTTAGTAGTATTAATGAAGAGGTAGACGTCCGGATACCGTTGAAAGGCGGCTCTGTCAAAAGCGACGTATCGGGAAGATGGCTCAACATAGCGTAGAGGGGAGCAAAACAGGTTTTGTTTTAAATGTTAAATTCATGTATATTATATAGTTGGTTCTTATATTTATGTTAACAGCATGAAATAGAGCGTAAAGAGATAACTTTTGCCACTAACATCCATCGATCTCATTATCAAATCATGCACTCGACCCTTCAAACTAGTGAATGAAAGCTCCGAAAATCACCAATGCCAGACCCAGATTTGTAGCTCAGCCTTTACCATGCTCATATTTCTAATATACTTTACGCCAGCAGCTCATAGTACTTTCACTCCTTTCCGTCACCTCCTTCACCGCTCTTGTCTCCGTCACCTCCCTCGCCCACCTCTTCTCCTTCATTATGATCATCATCTTCTTCCTTCACTTCAGCAAGCCCCGCAATAGCTAAAATCCTCCCCTTCTCCTTCAACTTCAACAACGCGGTATGCTGCTTAACGATAGAATTCGGACTCGACCTCTCAGGAAAGAACTGTTCATGAATCTGCTTATAAGTCAAACTAGTCGTCGCCCTCAACTTCACCAACAGGTCGTTCTCCTCCTTCGTCCACTGTCTCTGCTGCCACGTCTTGCGCTTCTTGAGGCCGCGGAAGGTTGGTGGTATGGGTTCAACTTGAGCGGAGGGATTGACGATGTCGCCGATGTTGGGCTTCACAAATGGACCTCCGTGAGGACTCCCTTGCTGGGTGGTTCCGAGATCGGCCTGGGTTACGGCCCCGAGTGGTGTGGCAGGTGGTGAAGGAAGTATCAAGGTAGCTTGCTCGATAGCTCGAATATTATCATGCAAGACCTGACCGACTGGTTGCGTCATGAGGACGCGGATTATCTCGCTGACATCGTATCGGCCCACCGCTTTGAGGCAGAGGTTAATTCGCGCAGAGTATTCCTTCGCTTCTCCCTCCGTCATAGTCTCGGGGAGGTATGATGCGATTAGATGGCTGACGGCGGCGGGATCACGAAGTTGAAGGGCTGCATATTCAGAGACGCAGAGTTGGTGATTTAGGGACGTTGGTTGTTCGGGGACATCCTCAGTATCATCCTTAGTATCTGAATTAGTTGACGTAGGCTGTGGGTCGGGTCCAACGGTGGGCAAATTAGCGGCTTGGAAAACTGGATCTTGAAGCATGTTAGTACCAGGCCTGGCTATTTGAAATTTAGATGATCGGGAAGTACTTACGTCGAAACTCTGCGGTACGTGCGCTTGCAGGCATTGAAGTAGCTCTCGGTGCCAGAAGAGTTCCCCCCGGATTGGTAGGGAGGGTTTCGCTGGCAGCCCTGTTGAATTCACGATGTTCGGGGGCCATGAGAGAAGATTTGGGTTTTTTCAATCCGCGAGTAGCATTGCCTGACTCTTCGACCATCATGTGAGAACCCTGTGGCTGGATCCGCGATGGTGTTGAGTTTTTGTCTGGGGAAGAATTGGAGTTTTGGGGGGATTATGGTGTCATGGCAAGGAAACGCCCAGCGGAGGAATTTCACTAAAAGTGAGTCGGTGAGGCAGTGCTAAGATTCACACATTCACGCATTCACCACCATTTAGCGGCACCAACAATTCAGAGTGGAAACGCTCTTGTACAGCTGATAAAATATAAAGGGGCTCATACTACTAATACCATCTCTCACTTTTGCAATTAGGCAGTCCGGGGCAGCCCCAAATCGCTCAATTCCGTGAAGGTAAGACGGAAAGCCGTGCTGAAAAATACATATGTGAATGCTTCTCAATTATCCATCTGCCAACTATCACCTACGCGATTTAGAGAAAAGAATGGAAATTGCGTCTAGGGCCTCACCTTAAGCCTTCAGGATTTCACAGATCTAAATGTCTCCAAAATTCAATCCATATCTAAGTGCGTGACACCCTCCCGTGCTAGAACCTACACCAACCAGTCCGCTCGCCTAGGGCAAGTACTGAAGAATATCCTCCTCACAGATAATCAATCAAGCAAGCTATAAACCAATTAATTCAAAATGGCATACACAAGTACTCTTCTTCTCTCGTAGAGATTTAAATAACCACGCTAATTTCATCCGGACTACCCAGTATCTTGGAGCATTTCAAGTGAGACCGGTGATTCAAATACAAGAGAAAAATCACTCCATAACATCATTACATACTAGTGTGGGCGAATATTTAAAACCTACTCACCGTCTGACTCAACTCCACCAAAATATTTGCTTCTTTGTTAAGACTTTGGGACCTGGATATCGCTAGAGGCTTTATGAACACAAGTTGTCTTCTTTGTAGGCCAGTTCACCCATAAGTTCTAAGCCTATATACTCTATAAAGACCAGCAGACTAAATACAGAAAGGATCTCCGAGGTAATCCTCACAATCAAAAATAGCCAACGCCGCCCTCAACTCCACTTCTACCTCCCCCTTCAACCTTGGTACTAAACTTTAACCTCAACCCCCAAATACTTATCACGAACGCTTTCTCCTTCCTCCAATTTCTCTAATTTCCTTCAATCCCGCACTCGTTATGGATACTCTATTACGATATATGGCTGCGATCCTATGACCCCCTGGACGGAAGATGGGCAACTAAAGCGGCGGAAGGACGTCCTCTTTGTTTACCAAAAATCGCTGATAGACTTCTTAGTCCGAAGAAGGATAGCCGTAGCCTAGATTTGGAATAACTGCAAATAGATAAGACGGATGGCTGCTCACGGCGATGAGGAGCCCCAGGGTGACGATCCACGGCTTGATATTGTTGAGGCTGTCTAAGCCCTAACACACCTCACCCACCCACCAGCTTTACCATCCAATCCCCAAAAACCCATTCAAACCACGTAGCTAAACCGACAAAGACACATCATCACTATCACATCCATAAGTACTCAATCAGCCATAAAAGAATGAAGTAGCATGTGATGAATGCATACACCAGGAAGGCATCAAAACTAAAGATCATAAAAGAAGAATAAAATATCAATAACCTCAAAAAAAGAATCATTGGATTCAATTTCATATATCCCAGCCAACTTCCAAACCCCAAATCCGCGTCCCCCAAACCCATCTTCCCACCCAACCCGCAGCGCCAAACAATGCAAAAAGAAAAAGAAGAAAAAAAAGTCCATGATCATGAATCAAAACCATCCACAACAAGAACACCAAGTCAAGCCAAGTAAGGTCCAGTGTAAGAATACCAGGGAGAAGTAAGTCACCCTCCCTCAATCCCTACAAGAAAGAAACAAGTATGAACAAAAAGATACGCTACTACTTCAACGGATCCACTATCTCAACATGGAAACGCCACCACCGCTCCTCCTCGCACCACGACCCCTCATAGTCTCAAGCTTCTTCTGGATACTATCGTGGATCTTCTTGTTGCTTGCCCACTCTTCCTGCATCTTGCGCATACGGATGGTAGCCAAGACGAACATACCAACAGTGCGGAGAGAGTGCTGCTTCTGGCGGAAGGAAATATCGGGAGTGATGCCCATCTCGGAGAGAAGACGGAGATCTTCCTTGTTGCTATTTGGATTCGTTAGTGGATGATGGATAAAGCTGGGGAGAAAGCTAAACTTACCATTGTCCGTAGACCTCGACTTGCATAAGGAAGAACCTCTTTTGGTATTGCAGACTCTGCCTGAACCCTTCCTCTCGTTGACACCTAGCACGCAAGTATTGGATTTGCTTCGCGAGACCCTTGATCTCGCCCATGTGACGCTTCTCTCTGTCCATGCCTTGGACAGTATCATTGTTGGCTTGTTCATGGAACTGCTTCTGTAGGTTGTCGTGAGCAAGTTGGAGTACACGAAGCTTCTTCTCCTTCTCACGAATCAAACTCTGAGATTGTGTGGTTAGGGATGTAAGCCTCTGCTCTCGGTCTTCAAGCTGAAGCTGTAGATCCTCAACATCCAAAGTCGCGTTCCTGAGTCGCTCGTGTAATTCACGAAGATCGTTCGCACGCTTTCGAGAGTCTTCTTTCGCTCTGGGGCTACTGTTGGCTTTGAGCTTGGATGCGTATGCCTCGATCTCGCCATCCTTCTCCGAGATCTGGAGTTGGAGGTTTTCGACTTCATTCTCGACGGTACGTAACTTCGAGTCTCGCTCCCGGATTTCCCTTCGAAGGCGTTGCTCAGTCTCTGCTATCTTCTGCTCTTGATCCTGGACGCGAATGGAGAGCTCTTCGGCTTCGAGTTTCGAGGCCTTGAGCAACTCGTGGAGATCCTTGCGTTCATGAGCCATAGTCTTGTCCTCGTTGGATGACGAACGCGCAGCCTGAAGGTCCTTAGTAAGCTTTGCGAGACGATCATGAAGGTCGTCACGGTCTTGATCGGCGATGTTAAGGTCACTCTCAAGGCGTTCGATCTGGGATTGAAGCTTGCTCTTCTCACGATCAGCAGCACGAAGGTCTTTCTCCAGGGGCTCGATCTTCGCCTGCAAATCATACGAGTCTTGAATCTCTTTCTCAAGAACATTGATCTTGGCCTGTAGATTCTGCTTCTCTTCATTCGCTTCCTCGAGATCATCCTCCATGACTTGGATCTCATCGTCGAGCTCTTGTTTTGTCGTGCTAAGCTCCTCCCTAAGCTCCTCAAGAGATGCCAGTCGCTCTTCTGCAGTACGCTGGAGGATTTCGAGCTGACTCCTCTGCCTGTTGACGGTATCACGGAGCGACTCTAAATCCTGATCACGTTCTCGAACGATATTCTGCACGGCCTCCAATTGAGTGTCTGGTTCATCAGCGTGCATGTGGAGAGCTTCAAGCTCGGCGTCACGTTCTTCGATGGTCTGGCGAGCGGTCTCTAATTCGCGGGTCCGATCGTTCAGGTGGGATTGAAGAACCTTGAGTTGCTCGAGTGCCATCTCTTGTGATGAGACTACTTTCTTCATGCCTGCAATCTCACGTTCACGATCGTTAATTGTTGATCGAAGCGCAACAACTTCCCGATTGGCATCGTCACGTTCCCGAGTAACCTTCTGGAGTGCTTCAATCTGATTGTCCTTGCTAGACATGGTAGTTCGAAGCTGATGAACGTCTCGCAGTGCAGAGTCTCGCTCTTGTCGTGTCTTTTCCAAAGTCTCCAATTCGCGATCCTTGAGATTGATGGCTTTGCGCAACTGTTGAATTTCATCCTCATGCGAAGATTCATCCGACCGGAAGCGTTTAAGAGTCTCGTTGGCTTGGCGCAATTGCTCACGGCATTCTTCTAACTCGTCCTCCAACCCTTCAGCAGCATCAAGTCGTGTCTGGAGATTTTCCAAATCCATGTCCTTCTCTCGTGTAACTTGAAGAAGCTTCTGGCGGGCGTCTTCGGCGGCCTGCTGGGCTAGTTGAACTTGGTTATCACCCTGGGATTCTGCAAGATGCAACCGCTCCAACAAAGCATCGAGTTCGCCTTGCTTCTCCCGCTGAGCAGATTCGACTTGGCGTTGGAGAGATTTGATTTCTACATCTCTGTCACGTTCGGAATTTCGGAGGCGTTCTTCAAACGCAGCGACTTCTTGCCTCTTGGATTCTTCTGCTTCCCTGAATTTCTTCTCAAGATTTCGAAGCTCCTGATCTTTCTGATCACCAGAAGATTCCAGTTTATGCTGCAACTCGTCAATCTGCTCTTCTTTCTCTTGGTTCATCTTCCTGAGCAGCGCTTCCAATTGTTGGATTCGTTCAGCTTGCTCTTCGATTTCACGTTCTTGCTCCTCCGAACCGGCATTCTCGTCTTGAGCATTCTTCAGTTTGTCTTGGAGAGCCTCGATTTCGTCTTCCTTGTCGTCCAGAAGCCGATCCTTCTCCTTGAGATCAGCTTCCATATCGTCGAGTTCTCCTCGCAGCTTCTCCAGTTCCTCGTCATCGGCGTTGGCTGCGTCTAGCTTGTTGTGAACCTCTTCTAACTCCGCAGCCCTTTCTTCGGCCACTCGTCGGAGCTCCTCCATTTCTTCCTTCACGCTATCATCAGTGTGCCGCCGTTTGACCTTCTCCGCATAGTCGTGTAGTTGTGCTTTGAAGTCCTCCAGGTCCCTCTCAGCCTTTTTGAGGTCCTTCTGGTATTGCTTCAAGTCGCGCATCATCTTGAGCTTATCCGTCTTGAGCTCCGTATTCTCGATCAAGGCAGCCTGATGGAATTCATTGCCGGTCTTTTTGAGGTTCTCTTCCATGAAGTGGATTTTGAGTTTGAGGCCGAAGTTTTCTTTGTCGATTTGTTCGATGCGCTGTAAGAGAATTCGTTAGCTAGTATAGATTTGTAGAGGATTGGGTAGCTTACAGCTTCCTGTTCTCGAAGAGTGAGCATGTTTCCCGCGTCTAACGCGCCCTCGCCGTCTCTTCGAGGCAAAGCCATGGGTGTAGACATGGCACTGGAGCTGTCGACGGGTATCTGGGTTTCATTCATACGCGTTTCCGTCAAGGAACTTGAATCTGCCTCATCGTACATGCTTGCTTCCGGCAAGGCGGGGCTGCCGTTGAAGTTGTAACCTGGTTTCAACGCGGCGGGGGTCGTGAGTTTGCCGTTGGCATTGAAGTTGAAAAGGTTGTTCCCATTGGCGCGGTTCTTGGTTGCGCTTTTCAGGAGGGGCGTGAATTCATTTTTGGAGGGGCCTTGTCGTCGCTGGGCGAGGGGGTTGCGCGCCGAGGGAGTCCGTAGTGATTCAGGGCGGTTGCTTCGCATCTGGGCAAAGATCTCGTCGCTACCCGCCGGTACATCGAATGAGGGCTCATAGCTGATGTCAAGGTTGCTGGCATTGGTTACTCGCGTCTGGTCTCCATACTCGGTACGCGGAGTGTGGATGTAAGCCATTTTCTGGCAAGATGGGAGAAGATAGGAAGCTAAAAGCGCATGAGAAAAAGAATGGGGTTAGTAGTCAAGAGCGGAACGGCCAGCAATGGTGGTGGTGGGCGTGTGCAGTGTGATGGTGTTGTGGATGCGGGCGAGGATCTTATTGTGTATCTCGGGTCTTGGCTGTTGGGCTTTTGTTTACTTTGTTTACGCATGTGGAGCGTGGCGTTGGCCCAAGCTCCTTACTACGCCTTGGAAGTGCTAGGCCAGTGCTGTTACGTAAGCCGACGCAACTTTTCGACCTTTCACTCCTCGGCACGCACGGATCATCTCAGGCTAACCCTTGCCTTTCTGGAGTTTTTCTGATATTCACCCCAAAGCCGTTCTTCAACCTTCATACTCATACGGTCACATATTCAAACTTCTCTTCCAAAAGTCATCAAGATGGAAGACATTGCGGAAGATGCAACCAACCCATTCTTTTCCGAAAACCCCAACGGCTTCCCAAAACAGCTCCCCGAAGACGTCCTCGAATATCTAGTCTTTATAATCGACAGCAAACTCACAGACATCAAGTTACGTGAACGCTTACAAGCATTCCAACGCGCTCTCGGAGAGCTCAAAAAGAAATTCTTAAAGGAGTATATCTGGCAACGCGACGGCATCAACTTGGAATTAGTGCATGAACAAGGTTAGCTTCTATTCTAATCGAGTGAATATAAGCTTATATATTTCCCAGGCTCTTGGCTTCTACGCGGTCGCACCAACTATGGCGACTCAGTAGAAGACGAATGGCTGATCGTCTATTTCCTCCGCGAACTGTCAAAGCAGTTCCCCGATGCCTGGATACGTCTCTACGACACCGACGGAGAATTCCTGCTCATCGAAGCAGCCAATGCACTTCCCAAATGGCTAACCCCAGAAATATCTGAAAACCGAGTCTGGCTCAACAACTACCAACTAAAATGCATCATACTCTCACCATCATCGAATGCGGCGCCACTCTCCTTAAAAGCAGCCCTGGATCTCATCAAATCCCATTCAAGCACAATCCAAACATTCCCCGCAATCGCAAACGAAGCCTTCCACCGTCTACAAAAATATCCCGCTGTCATAGCAGAAAACCAACATCACGCAACACTACCACTTCCCCGCAAACTCGCCGCAATCCTCCATCACAACCCTTCCTACATCGCACCCGCAATCGAAGCCTTCTACCTCCGCGACCCCATATCCCTCCGCCTACTAAATTCCACCAATACTAAAAATCTACCATTCCCACCAGAAGACTTCGTAACAGTCACAACCCGCTTTACCAAAACCCTCTACGCCCAACTCCTAAGCCAACAATGGGATCCCCCAGAAACATTCTCAACAGCCCAAAGCAAACTTCAAACCCCTGCTGCAACTGACACCGACGCCGACACCAAACCCTCCCTCTCCATAAAACTAATCGCCGCCTTTAACCTCCTAACCCTCGACAAACTCCACCGTGACAAAAAACCCGTCCGAGAAATCTCCCTCCTCCTCGAAGACATCGACTCCGGAGACGATCCCCTCCCCACCGATGCCGAAATTTCCGCCTGGCCAAAACGCAACGACGACGAAACATGGCTCGACATCAACTTCGAAGATTTCGAACGCGAATTATCCGGAAAAGGGAAAGGTGCGAATATGAATGGAGAAGAGGGTGGCACAGGATTCGGTGATAAAACCGCCCAAGCTACCCTCCAGAAAATGGTTCAACGTTTTGAAGCCTTCTTGAATGATGATAGTGCTGGTTTAGAAGGCGCGGAGGGTCTAGATCTCGATCCTATGGATTTCGATGACGATGACGATGCTACTGACTCATCAGACGAAGAAGGGGAAGAGGAAGAAGACGACAACGCAGACATCGAATTCGATGAAGAAGCCTTCGCCCGCTTAATGCGCGAGACCTTAGGCATGAACGAGAAAGATAAAGCGTCCCTAGTAGACCAAGCAAGGGAATTAGCTACGATCAACGAAGACGACGAGAAAGATAACACCGAAATCGACGCAATAACTAAACTCTCCGAACAAATGGAAGCAGAGCTAAGATCCCATGGCGCATTGAATCTCAACTCTTCAAAATCAAAACCTTCACCCTCATCCCGCATAACCGAACTACCCGAAAATGCTCAATCCAACGGTAATGCCAGGGGTAAAGCAAAAGTAGTAGATACAGAAGTGGATCAAGATTCCTCTGCATCTGACGGAAAAGATGATGAGGAAGATGAAGATGAACAAGACACAATCGATTTCAACCTAGCGAAAAACATGCTGGAGAGCTTGAAAGGTCAAGTAGGTCTACCTGGTCCAGCAGGGAACTTGATGGGATTGATGGGGGTGAGGTTTCCAAGGGATGAAGATGACGAAGAGCGTGGGGAGGGATCGGGGCGTTGAGTATTGGATTGGGTTGGGGTATCAATGTTATCCCGTTTGTTAGGGATATAGTAGCTGAGGATTTTTTTTTCCTGTTGGAAAGGTTCGCCGTTGTAAGTTACTATTGAAAGTTGGATGAAGATGGGATAGTAAAGCGGAGGAAGTAGACATGATATCAATTAAGCATATGAACTTGCCCATGGAACAGCAAGTCCCACACCGTTACACTGAATGAACTAAACCGAACAGTCATCCACAGCTACACTGGGTATCAAAGAACACAATAAAATCCTTCTTTTCTCGTTGCAGAATTACTGTTCGCCTGCATGAGCCGTATACATCATCCTCTCGTCTCTCCTCCCATATCCTCCTTGTGCCTCTCCTGCATAACCATCTTGTCCATTAACTCTCTGTCCATTCCCTATAAGACTCTTCTGCTCCTCTCTCCATCGACTCTCCCTCTCCTCTTGTATACAAGCGCAAGGGCAGCAGAAAGCCGTTCTCATGCAATCTCCACGATTGGAACCTTTGATGCCGTAGCGGTAACGGACTTCTCGACGGGTGGTCTTCGTGAACATGAAGTAGGAAAAGAAGAAGAGGGTTGTGCATGCGCAGCAGGAGAAGCACTGGATGAGACTATTAGCTTTGGGATGATGAAAGAGAGGGATGGAAACATACGAAAAAATTAGTGCTAGTGAGATCAGATTCCTTCGTTCCTTTCGCACGTTCATGAGTCCGACCTGCGAGGATGCAGGGACAGGTAAAGGCTTCGCATGCCAGAGAGGGTTGACCACAGCAATCCCAGAAGCCGAAATGCCAGTCGTCGTCGCCTGGTTCAGGTTTCTCCTTCTTCTTCTCCTTCTTCTGCTGTTTTTCTTGTTCCTTTTGGGCTTTCTTCTCCGCCTTCTCCTTGGCCTTTTGTGCCTTCTTGTCTTCCTTTGTATCGCCTTTTTCGTTTTCGGGCGGAGGGAGGGTCTGTTCGACGTCTGGTGCAAGGTCTAGTTCCCGAGTACTCGCAACTGGATTGCCCTCATTGTAGCGGATGGTTTTCGAGTTCAGAGGCCGACACATTCCTTCGAGCTGTGGTTCTTCAGCTCCGTTCCCCTCATATGGTATCCCATTTGTTGCGCCATCCTCCCCAACAGGAAACTTGGGCGTGGTCCTATCCGCTTCGCTAGGCGGCGAAACTTTGGGGTTCAACGTTGTATCCGAGAAGGGGATCGAGGAGGTTCGGGAATGGTAGGATGCTATTCGTTGATGTTCGAGGTGGGGAGAGATGGATTGGTAGGGCGGGCTGGGAGAGTTGGGGATCGGAGTTTGCGATGCCGAGTATGGTTCGGGAGCGTTGGGGATTTGAGGTGCGATGTAGGGCTCCGGGGCGTTAGCGCTGTGGGTGAAGCTTCGGAGGAGGGAATGTGAGGAATGCGAGGTTTGTAGAGGAGGGGAGGTTTGGCCGGGTAGTTGCTGGTTTGGAACGACTTCGGGAGCGTCGGCCATTGTGGTGATAGTGGGCTGCAGAGTAGTTGAGGTTTGTAAGACGAGTGGATGGTGGATAGGAGATGAGAAGCGGTAGGGTCGTTAAATTGATGGTGTTGAGGCTATGGCATTCGTCGTTTCACGGAAGGGAAGGAGCTGTCGTTAGTCGTGGTAGTACGGCGTACAATGTTGGATGCATTATGGAAGAGGGAGAGAAAGAAAACAGAGGAGCCGGCAGGTAGGAAAAGCTTCAGCTTATCGGAGCAGGAGCCTTGTATCACGCCAACCCAACAATCCATGCGGCTTAAGCCTTGTGCTTCGTCCCAAGGTTGTGGTGACTATGGATGTTGATCTCTTTAGAGCATGTGAATGTGTACGGCTACGCTGTGTGTAGCTAAAAGATACACTGATCAGCATGGAAAACGGGCCTGTATTCATGAATGCAAGACATTGATTGGACAGTTAGTGTATCGATGTGAAATTCAGCCCCCAAGGGAGGCTTTGCTGAGTCGGGCAAAAAGTTGGAGATGGGTGATCCTTGGTGGTGAAGCTTTGAACGCCAAATTAAAAAAAGGTGGGCTGTGCTGACAGGGCTCGGGTCGGACTAGCACCGCCTCCGTCGGCCTTCTCATGTAAGCGTCATAGTAAGCAGCCTCTTCGACATCTCTCCTCCATTCAACGTCTCTTCATCCCGTCCCACAACAAACAACCTCGATATATGGGGTTGTTAGCTCTACACTGTGCATTAATACGTGTGAGCGCTACTTGAATCATGACACGGAATAAGGCCTTCGATTGCCGTCCCTCTCACGTGAGAATGCTTAACTTCACTTCATCTATCTCCATCTCCATCTTATCACTTGTCTTTCCTATCAGCAATATAGATCAGTCTCCCGACTCATCTCTTATGTTGACGGAGAAGATGTTTCTTTGCAATTCTGGTTTTCATCCACGTTTAATTTATCTTCTAAGTGTTTACCTTCCATTCAAAGTCAACTTCTTCTTTGCCGATAATGGGGTTCAACATTTTCAATGCACGGCGCGGACATCTATATTCCATCAATTCAACAAATCCGAATCCTCAAGACCATCCATCGCTTTGGCATTGTTCGTTCACAGAAATGACAGTGAAAGTGAAAGCCGGAAATTGAAACGTTCATTCACTAGCAAATTAACTCAAGAAGTGATGCGGCCACAAAATAAACTCCACATCGCTTCTTCTTTCCTTTCATCTTCTCACCTCTTCCATCAACCACCACCGTACTAAATCGCCCAGCATGGAAGATACCGGCTGGGACATGGTTCTTGCCGACTTGGAAGACATCAAGACCCCAAAGGCCATCCTCAAGGAAAGCGAGACCCAATACCTGATCGCTTTCGAGCCAAACGCCAATGGATTCGAGATGGCGGACCCTAAGTGGGTCGACAAGGAATTCATCGAGCCGCAGCTAGTACAGGCCTACATGCTCCAGATTCAAAGCAACAACATGGAATCGGCGCGCTTCCGGAAGCAAATTAACAACTACGGATTGGGGTACTTTGAGCTAGGTATGCGACAGGGTGGCAAGAACGTCCTTGGTCATGAACTCAACCCAGGTTTAGAGACCGATCTTTTCTCTGCTCGACCCGCTACAGTTCCCGCAGGTTCAGCATTCACCTCCAGGCCACATTCAACACCCGCAACCAATATTAAGGGTTCAAATCAACCCGTCGGGCCTTCTCCGCTTCCACCACAACAACAAGCACCACAAGAGATTCAAAAGATCGCTCAATGGATGGCTAACCCCCCATTGATGAAGACAAACTCGGACGGACTACCTTTCAAAACTTGGCTTAACGAGACCTTCCCCGAACACTTCACCTCACGACCCACGAAACTCGTCGCAGCTTCTCCGCTCCGAAAATACTCGGTCGAACAATTGGGCATTTCACAAGCGCTTTGGGATTGGATCAGCGGTACAACTCCGGTCAGGTTCGCCATGAACAATGGAAATGGCACCACGGCTCAAGGTTTACGGAAGTCCCGTGCGTCACATACTCAGGCTCAACCAACGCGCGTAGAATGCAACCAAGAATTACTGAACGAGGAACAACGACACTGGGGAGTCGTCCAGCAATGCGCTCATCACAGAACCCCATTCCTGGTTTGCGAGGGTTGTCGCAAAGCACACGCTCAGGGTCACTATAAAGGGAGTTTCACTGAGGAGTACAAAGCTGCCATTCGAAATGGAGCAAAGGTCCATGTGTGCAACGCCTGTGCAGAGCGGGCCATCAGCGTCCATGGGCACGCTAAGCGAGGTTGCAATTGTGGTTCCTCCTGGAATTGCGCCCAATGTAGGAAGGCAGATCTGAGCATTTTGATGCTCTATCGTGAACGGGCTTTCGAGCTAGAACTTGCCTGCGGGTGCTGTGAGAGCCCTATTCGTCCCGCCAACCCAGGAAACGGAGTCACGTATTGCCTCTACTGCAAGGGCTTCAATACGCCTCTCGAGAAAACAGTACGTAAGGAGGGCTGAATTTTAGCATCCTATTTCCAGACCTGCTGTAAACTAATCCGCACCAAGGGTGAATGATTTTCTTTGTTTGAGACCTTTCTTTCTTTTCATGATTCCTCGAGTCATTTTAAGCTTTACGATTTCGTAAAGTATTTCCTTAGTTTCACGTGGTATGGTCCTTTTCTTCAATAATCCTCATAAAAGCTCTTTTCTATTTCCAGGTTCTTCTTTCCATGCATTGCAAAGGTAGTACTCATTTCATGCTCTCCAGTGACATTTTTCTCTTCAATTCCCTTTGCAAGCCTAAACCAGAACCTAGGGACTTTTACTAGACACACTAACCTAAAAGCATCGTGATGGCTTCAGTGCCTTGAACCAAGGCCAAATCCGCTCGGCACTCGAAACTATACGTCGAATTGCCCATATTCACGACATAATAGTTACTATGATCCTGCACAATGCATTGGTCAACATCATGCTCCAGCTTGATACCTGTTTGCTTCAAGTTGCATACAAACCAGTTCCACAATGCAGTAGGACTTCGAGGACATCTCCACTGCATACTAGATCACCATGGTTCGCCAATATGTGAGGCACTAAATCATTCAAACATCGACATTCTTCATGAACATAGAGTACAGTTCGACGCATTCCAAAACTCTGGGTTTGAAAAAAGAGCATGTTTACTCACCAAGCGCATCCAAAATGGAAGGATCTAGTAACCCTATCCTACATCATTCATCCACCATTCTAATACCCTTCA
Source organism: Rhytidhysteron rufulum CBS 306.38 (assembly GCA_000467735.1). NCBI lineage: Eukaryota > Fungi > Ascomycota > Dothideomycetes > Hysteriales > Hysteriaceae > Rhytidhysteron > Rhytidhysteron rufulum. The sequence goes on from AJFL01001229.1 coordinate 15,273, forward strand.
CATTATTTCCATCACAAAAAGAAAAACATTGTGAAATCACCACTCTCCCTTGGCCACCAAAACCGGCATCATGTAGAACGTGCTATCGTCCGATATTTGTTCACATCCTAAACGTATATTGATTTTCTACGCATATATTACCTTCTTCAAATGTTCCCTGGGATCTGTTTTTCTCTGCATCCATTTCAAACAGGAAAGCACCACACACGCCTCAACTCTCATTTCCGAAACTCCTTTCCATTTACCAACTCTAACCAATTCACCAAGACATTCGTTCAAAACCTACATTCAAAACCATATCAGACATGTCATGCTTTAACGAAGCAGTTTCTCAGATTGGTGATCTCAGCATCCCGTTGACCAATGAGCAGGAAATGCTGTACTACAACATGATCAATACGGAGACACTAGAGGGGGAAGCGAACGAAGGTACATCTAATACCCAAATTCCTAATACCGGAACTATAACATCTGCACGAACAAACCTCACTGGCAATGAAGGTGATAATAGAGTGGCAATCACAGGTCCTCTTACTCTCCCTGATACCGCTCTTTACCCACCTCAAGTACGTCCCGATCAGCTTGTCTCCGGGATTTTGTATGGTGAACTCATGCGTGGGCACACCGAGGCTTCTCAGGCAATATTCACGCCTGAAATGTTTCTTAGGTACGAAGACTTTGTTAACCCGAACAATCGAAACTCGAATAATCGATGCACGACCATTGCCCCAACCGTAGCTAATACTACTAGCGCCGGGACCACGACCGTTAATCCGCTGGATATATCGCTCGCATCTGGTATTAACCCGAACGAACGAAATACGACCATTGCTCCAACTGCAGCCAATACTGCCAACGCCGGGATCACGAACACCAATCTGCGGGATATAATGCTCGCGCCTGGCATTCATGAAGAAGTTTATCGTCTGTTTGGTGTAAGCTTCGATCATGATGGTGTTTACGGCAATGATGACGGTATATTTGTTACTGATAAGTCAGCGCTCCATCGAAACGTTGCACATCCCACTGCAGAAGAGTTACGTAGACAATGGGAGGCTGATAACGAAGCTTTGAGGTTTACTGGCTCTTATAGAGATATGCTCCCTGCTCATTCGACAACATTCTCTATACTCGAGTGGCAGCAACAACCGAATGTACAACAGGGTCCAATTGGCTCTCAGGCCCCTATATCGACATCCAGCAACCGCGCTCCCATAGCCCCGATGGTACCTCCAGTGGTCCGTGAACCAATGCCGGAACTCACCGAAGATTTTTTCGAGCAAGCTCGTATCCGGGAGTTTCCAATGACAAACGATGGAATTGCTGGAATCTACTGGGATGGTGAGGAAATCATTGATGATCAAGCCCTTCCCGGAGATGGAGGGCAAACCGGTAGGCAAGCGCGGGAGCAAGCTGAGGGACAACAACGACAAGAACAACAACAAGGGGGTCATCAGGCTACTTTACAGAGTGAGATCGCTCATGAACACCTGGATTATGGTCAAGCTGACACAGGGAAGCCCAAGATAATCGACGACGGCTACGATCGCGTAGAAGTTACTAATGTTGTGATGGCGGCTCCGGTTCCAGGTTCAGCTGCTGGGAGTTCTCATGGAAGCCTTGACAATCATGATGCCTCTAGAGTACTGATTGAGATCTCTTCTGGAGAATCCAGCTCTAGTGCAGCTGAAGATTTCGAGGAAGATCCAATCCGTGGAACTCCTCAGATCTTTACCAATATCCCCGAAGAGGCCAACCCAGCTGATCAAGCACCTCCGCTTCCCCCGGTAACTGATGACTCCGCTGAGCCAATGTTCATCGATGAAGAGGGCTCCGAAGCAGACACTATCCAGGCAACTCCTCGGACTACAAAATCAATCAACCGAATATCCCCTGCGGAGCCAATGTCGATTGACGAAGAGGACTCTGAAGAAAACGTAATCCGTGTAGCTCCTAAGATTCCTCGAACCGTCCTCAAAGACCGCACTGATCTAGCCACAAGCTCCGCTAGCTGGATCCCCCCTGAATTTGTCAATGAGAAACGCTCATCCCCTCGTAGGCCTAACAAACGCACCTTTGACCAACTTACACCCACCCCTCCCAAAGCGCGGCACTCAAAGCAAGAACAAGAAGCCGTAGAAGGCTCTCCACCTCTTCCAGCATTAGGCACTATCCCATCAGAACCGCAACACCCAGAGATTGCTCCATCCCCACGTCGCCTCCCCACCATCCCACCAAACCTACAACCCGCGCCGACACAACCTCTCTTGCAACACAGACCCGCAGAGGCCCAACGCGACCTCAATGGACGGATAATCCAAGAAGTTACCAATCATCGCAATGATTGTGAAATCGAATATTGGGTCGAGAATAAGAAAGCTCGGAAGTTAAGAGCGGAAGGAAATGTTCTGGGAGTTATTGCCGCGGAGGAAGTTAAAGATCAATATGAGGAAGACATTAGAAGGCTTTGTAGGGATTTTTGGCGATTTGTTGAGGGTGGGGAACCTTCTGCTGGTGGTGTGAGTAGAGATGGGGATGGAGATGTTGAAATGGGGGATGCTTCGCCACCACCTACATCTCCAACCCCAACTTCAACCGAAGCTCCTACCCAAC
>AJFL01001231.1:0-18062 GCA_000467735.1 Rhytidhysteron rufulum CBS 306.38
CGAGCTGCGGCGGCTGCTGCCACTGGTCATGGGGAGCATGGGCAAAATGTTGATAATAATGGTAAACACCACCATGAGGAAGCCCAATACCTTCCTGCTTCCCAATACCCGGAGAAACGTCAAAAGGTCGACGAAACCCCAACTACCGCAGGTGTGTACGTCGCCCAATCATTTGCCCTCTGAGTCTTACAAACTCCCATAGTTCCACTTCCTGGACAAATCCCGACCACTGCTGAGAATGGCGTTTAAAACCTCCGACGGCTGATTATAGCTTAGCCATGAACATCATTGGCTGCGAGTACAACCGATACATACCACTTTAATAAGTCTGGTTGTATTCTGATTTCGCTACTAATTCTGAAAAATTATAAAATAACCTACAATCCTGATGGACTTGTTTTGAGTCCACTCTCAACTCCCATCACGGCATTCGGTAGTTTTACAGGCGGCATTATTGCATGAACAGCCTTCAGAACCCTCAGCTCCCTATTCTTCTGGTTTATCAAGGTCGGCGTTAACGGAGCGGTGAGACAGTACCCTTTGTCTATTTGTCATGCAATCGGCGTGTGGTGAGGGCAACAGGACCTTGAAGAAAGGGTCATGTTGGGATTTTCTATATTGTTCAGCGATACCTGTTTGGTTTACATTGTCTTCCTCAGTTCACTCGGTAACAGGGGGGATGAGGATTTGGGCAAGTCGGTTCGGTGTATCGTCTTTATAAACTCTATGATTTTCTGGGATATGTAAGTTTACGAATGGAGCTATGGGAATTTTAGTGGAAGTACAATGGCATCATGGTATCAATTTTCACGTGATGGTCAGTCCAACTATATCCACCTTGTGCTCCACTATGTTGAGGTCGCCGACGAAGTTCCACATTTACACCGCTCGGGAAATCCGTACACCAATGCCAGCTCGAAAATGTCCGTTTCCATTGGATTTGAAACTGAGGTATACCAGTGATATAAGCAGGTGGAAATCATATCTCCATGTGTTCTCTAAATGGTGTTCTTAGATCTCCTACTTCTACATCATATGTTTTAACTTTTTTTTTATTTTATAGTATCAAGCTATAAACCCCTGGCATCTAACTTAAGAATCACGTTGATACGCGCTTTACGTGATTTAATGCTCGATTCGCAAATGAACGGCTCACTGTCTGGTCGGAATTGACATTATGCTATCTTTTCTATATTTTGGTATGCGGATTTTTTCGGGTACCGAGTGGTCCCAATGTCCTGATCATAAGGACACTGGCTGGGCGTGCCACTTGAATAAATAGAGAGGCCGTTCGTCGGTTGTGTGTTGTGACCCACCCAATCAGAACCCTCGTATTTCATTTTCCATTACTAGGGAGAGCTTCCGAGGCTAAGCATCGTCATTGTCAACCGAAACTTTCGTTCAAGAGTCACAACCCAGGGCTCTTCCCTCGACAACTTCGGACTGCAACCAAAAATTCCGCAATGGCGTCGAGAGCTTTCTCCTCGTCTACCCTTCGACGTTTTGTCCAGGTTCCCGCCCGTAGTTCGCGATGTTTACCACGAGTAGTTAGTGCTGCACGCAGCAATATCTGGGATTCATACCGACCAGCCATACGAGTCGCCGGCCAACGGAGGTCGATAAACACCACACCACGATTAAGGCTCGCAGATGTCGAAGAGAGCTTCGATCCTCGCCAAGTCGAACGCGAAAGCGACCAAGTAGATGTTTGTATTGTGGGGGGCGGGCCAGCAGGCTTGAGCGCGGCGATTCGGTTGAAACAATTAGCGAACGAAGCTGGCAATGAGGATTTCCGAGTGCTGTTGCTTGAAAAAGCTGGGGAACTAGGGGATCACATTGTCTCAGGGAATGTCATAGAGCCGTCTGCTCTGAACGAACTATTGCCTAACTGGAACTCGGAAGATAACCCAGATCGTTTCGAACATGTGACGCCGGCGAAGGACGACAGAATGCGATTCTTAACAAAAAGCGCCTCCATACCCATTCCTAAACCACCTCAAATGAACAACCATGGCAACTACATAATAAGCCTCAACCAATTGGTGAAATGGTTGGGCGAGCGGGCAGAGGAGGTTGGTGTGGAGATATATCCAGGCTTCGCAGCTTCGGAGATACTCTACAACAACGAAGGCGCTGTGAAGGGCGTGGCAACAAATGACCTCGGTATTTCAAGAGAGGGGAAACCCAAAGATTCATTCGAACGAGGCATGGAGTTCCACGCAAGGGTGACGCTGTTAGCTGAGGGGTGCCATGGCAGTTTAACAAAGCAAGTCATCAAGAAATATGATTTAAGGCGGGATAGCCAGCACCAGACTTATGGTCTAGGAATTAAAGAGGTATGGGAAGTACAGCCCGAGAAGTTCCAGTCTGGTCTCGTCGTGCACTCTATGGGTTACCCTCTTTCTTACGATACCTACGGCGGCGGCTGGATGTATCACTTTGGCGACAATATGGTTAGTATCGGACTGGTTGTTGGTCTAGATTATCCAAACCCTTGGGTTTCTCCCTATGGCGAATTCCAAAAGATGAAGCACCATCCCATGTACAAGGAAGTTCTTGAAGGGGGAAAGTGTATAAGCTACGGTGCCCGAACCTTAAACGAAGGCGGGTTCCAGTCAATCCCAAAGGTTTCCTTCCCAGGAGGCGCACTCATCGGTGACAATGCCGGTTTCCTCAACGTACCTAAGATCAAAGGCACACATAGTGCAATGCGATCAGGCATGTTAGCCGCAGAGGCTGCATATGACGCCCTAAAGGACAATACTGATGAGGCAAGTGTGTTCTTGTACAACTACGAGGATAAACTGAGGAATTCCTCAATCTGGAGAGAATTAAAGGAGGTCCGAAATATGAGACCTTCCTTCCACACGTCCCTCGGTCTTTATGGTGGCATTATTTACTCCGGTCTAGAAGCGTATATCCTTCGTGGTAAAGAACCATGGACTTTGAAACATGGAAAGCCAGACCATGCCGCCACGAAGTTGGCAGACCAGTGTAAAAAGATCGAATATCCTAAGCCGGACGGGAAGATCAGCTTTGATATTCTGACCAGCGTCAGTCGCAGCGGTACTAATCATGAAGAGGACCAGCCTGTCCACTTACAAGTGGCAGACTGGGACAAGCATGCTCAAATGGAGTGGCCAAAGTATAAGGGCGTTGAGAACCGCTTTTGTCCCGCCGGAGTGTATGAATATGTTGAAGATGAGAGCAAAGATATAGGTGTCAGATTTCAGATCAATGCGCAAAAGTAAGTACACGAATGCAATAATCACAGGGCATAACTAATCAATCCCAGTTGCGTACACTGCAAAACATGCGATATTAAGGTTCCGGATCAGGACATCAACTGGGCTACGCCTCAGGGAGGCGAAGGACCCAAGTATGTCCTGACTTGAAAGGATCATCAGTGGTGTTTGGGCGACCGTTTCTGCCCAATCCAAATCGTGCAGGCTTGCTTATATTGGGGGGGGAATAGGGCGTGAGGGTTCACTGTAAATATAGTTCCGTTGTGGTTCAACACACAGGTCAATGTTAATGTATCATTCTTGTACAAGTACCAGCAGGCGTACTTGGGGGTTGGTTGGTTATATGGAACGCTTTGGAAATCATATATGCACATGCGCGTCGTTGAGAAGACCTCCCAGGTGATTTGCGGTTGGGCATTGTAACGATCGCTTCTGCCCAACGATGCGTCAACGCTGAAGCCTTTACTCTGCGCTGACAGGGCAAAACACAATTCGCTGACAGGTATCTCTGCCGCGCGTGGACAAGCATGTACCTGGCATGTTGTTTCAACAATGAATATATTCACCGGGGCAGTGAAATGCGCAAAAGCTGAGGCTGTCACAAGACGACGGTGCATAGGGTGGTGATCTTTTTCTGATATCGGTCGATGTGCATCGGTGTCTTCCCAAAACATTCACCGGGTTGCGACCGCCTCGGAAAGGATAGGTGGGAAACGCAAGGAGAGATGCATGGTGAGTGAGGTTTCCAATGTTGCCTTGCCGCCTCACTAAAGTTCCAACTTTGGTCCTTTTCGCACTAGTGCAGGCGCCAAGGCGATAAAATAACACGCTAAGATGAGGAAAGTTCATCGCCTCTCTCTCACCTCCATTCCAACCTCGCTATACCATTCCCCCCACCGGGCTCACGGGCTTCAACTTGCTTTCTGACTACTGCGATCTTGCGTGGCCATTTTACTGACTTCGGATTTGCGGGGTTAGACGTGCCTACGTACATCATCAGCAGGTCGCTGCACCACACCCCCAACCTCATTTGGAGGCGCTCAACGCAGTTTGACCAAGAAGGAAGACAGCAACCCTGGAGGACCTTCGCAGCACGACCGCGAACATGACCGAAGTTTCTTCAACTCGGCTCTACCTGGGAAATCTCCCGCGCAATGGTACGCTTCTCCTCCTGCCCGGGCGCCTGGATCTCAAGCTCAAGCTCTGGATGGACTCCCATCTCGGATTCAGGACCTAGCCCTCCTTTGGTATTTGGACCTGCTAACAAAATGCCTTGACAGCTACCAAAGCGGACGTTGAAGCCCATTTCCAGACCCATGGAACGGGCGAGATCACGGAGATCAAGCTTATGAACGGCTTTGGCTTCATTGAATACAAAGATGCAATGGACGCTCGCGATGTAGTTCCCGGTGAGTCCTCCGAGCGCGCGCTATTCCGCTGTTGTGGTACTTTCTGCTAACTGATTTACACAGCTTTCCGTACGTACCCCGTAATTGACCCATTCAATGACGCAATATCCTAACATATCATAATTTCTAGATGGTTCGGACTTTATGGGAGAACGTCTCGTCGTTCAGTTCGCTCGTGGCTCTCGTCGCAACGAGAACTTCGCCCACCAGGAACGTGCGGCTCCACGCCCGCGCCGTACGCCGTATCGTATGAGAATATCTGGCCTACCTGTAGAGACCAGCTGGCAGGTCAGCACCCCCCAACCCCCTTGGTTTTTGGACCCAGCAATGCCCTCGTTTGTTGTGTCTCCGTTCCGATCCGTCGCACATGCTTTTTAAGGCCTGTATCCCCTCTACCTGTATCCTCTTCTGCATTCCGGTCTGGTCGCATTTGTATCCCCACCACCGATGTCCACGGCCAAGTACTGATTCATACCCTATTGGAGAGAGTCCCGCGACGGGACTGAACATGATCCCCTTGCGTTTTTGGATTATCGCGTCTGTTATGTTTTATTTTCTGGATAACTGGACTCACACTGGACCCTACAGGACCTCAAAGACTTTGCGCGTCAATCCGGTTTAGATGTCGTCTATTCCGAAGTCGGTCGTGAGCGAGATGGCACTGGGTAAGTACCAACCATCTTCCTTAAAACGAAAGCAACCATTCTCATTTGAGCCTAGGTTCGTGGAGTATGAGACCGCCGCAGATCTCAAGACGGCTGTGGAGAAGCTTGACAGTCGCGAATTCAAGGGTCAGGCGGTTCGCTGTGTCCAGGACGTCAGCTCTCCTCCACCCCAACCACCATTCAAGCCCCGCCATCCTTACCCTCCACAGATGCAAGACGATCGTGGTCGTGATCGTTATAGGTCTCGTTCACCTGTCGGACGACGCGGCTACCCTGGAGCTCCTTATGATGATTACTATGATCGTCGAGGGCCTCCACGTGGGTACAGTCCACGTCGAGATGACTATCGTCGTCGCACACCCCCTCCCCGCGATTACTATGACATGCGTGACCGCTACGGACGCGGATCTCCTCGTCGTGGAGGAGGACCTCCGGATGACTTCGCTCCTCCTCGCGCGAGATATCCAGATGACCCGTACGATGCTCGCGGACCACCCCCTCGACGAGGCTATGATGCTGACCCGTACATGAATGGACATGGTAGACCCTATGAGGGACGTGCTCCATCTCCCCGCGGTCGCCCTCGTAGCCCAGGTCGCCCAGGCTACGATGATGCCTATCCCCGTCGATACTGGTAAGTTCCCTAGACCACACTCTTGGCCCGCTTCCCCTCCCCATTACTAACCTTGATAGATTCTATTATCTAGAGCTAGGACTGCAATGGCGACAAAACAATGAATGTGGGGATACTTATGTCTGTCTTTCCATTGCAAATTCAGACGTGTCAGGATTTCAATCTCTAATCGGTATCTCATCTATATCCATGCGTATGGCCTTACCCCATCAATTGTCTATGTCCGTTGGATGGACCTGGCCTTGTTCTTCCTTGTTGTTCAACATCCCTTGGAGTGGCTAGCGATCTTTCCCATATGATGGATTATATCAGGATGGTGGTATACATGCCAGTTAACTTCTATTCGCAAACGGGAGGAAACTGTACCCATTTCCGTTGTGCTTCAGTGATTAGCTGAACGTTGGATCGGCCTATACCAGGAATGGGGTGATGAAATGTACTTGTATCATGGACAGCACACTGGTTGAGGACAACCCTTCTTCGACTTTCTTCATGACTTGGAACTCTATTCAGGATTTTATTTGCGCTTAACCGGATGGCCCATTGTGAAAAGAACAAAAATTGCTTTCATCAAAGTGTTGTGGTATGGCCACTTTCTCATCCCATGCTACACCTACCGTAGCGTTGACGTTGTATGATACCAATTACTTACAATATGTGTTCTAGGCCATTCTTAGTTCGCCTTTCTGCTATCAATTTCTGACCACACGTGTTCCACAAAACTTCTGACCAATTCCACGCTCTCCTTCTCCCCAGGAGGAAAGATTTGGCTGGCATACATGGCCGAGACACCAAGTTCCCTATTAGCAAACCATAGACAATTGAAACTTCCGCCCCAGGCCAACGTTCCCTTGGTTTTCCCTAGCCCCTCTTTATCCTGCATAATCAACACACCGCCAAGCCCATGATTGACAGCGAGGCCACTTGTTAGCGGACCCGTCATCGATTGAAATACTGGTGCAGAAGCCCTAAGAGACTCCCATGCTGCCGAGCCCTCTTCAATTTGGGGTGTAAAAAGATTGTCGGCCAACTGTGCAGAAAAGAGCTTTGGTCGATCGGATATAATGTCCCCTAACAAGGCCATGAAATCCTCTACACAACTAAACATACTTCCACCGGCGCCTTCCTCGGCCCAGGAATCCTCCGTGGGGAACTCAACTAATGGACCTATTGGTGAACGAGCATAGGCAGTAGCAAGCTCCCTACGGATCTCCTCACAAGGCTCGGAGTAAAAGGCCGTCCTAGTCATTCCCAAAGGTTGGAGAATATTCTCACGCATCCAAGTTGCAAGGTTCTGGCCTGTTAACCGTGCTATCAATATCCCGACCCAATCCAAGCTACCTCCGTATTCCCAACCTTCCCCGGGCTGGAATAACAAAGGTGTAGAAAAGGCTTTCAAGACATTGCCGGAGATTGTAAGCGGTGGTTCGCCGCGAGATGCTCGCCATTGCTCGAGGATACCTCCGGGGAGGATATCATAGCTCATACCGCTTGTATGAGTGAGTAGGTGACGAAGGGTTATTTGATTTGTTCGGGGCGTGTATGTGAAGGGTTCGGGTTTCCCTTGCCCTTCTGGAACCCTAGATATGATGGGTTGTGCAAGTAGTTCAGGGAGATGAGTGGATATAGGCTTTGGATCATCTAGCTCGATAAGTCCTCGGTCTACGAGATGTAGAGCTGCGACTGAGGCGATGAGTTTCGAACATGAGGTTAGACGGAAGGGTGTTTGTGGTGATATGGGATGTGCGGTTGTAGGATCCAGACTTGTTTTTCCTGAGGCGTGGTGGATGATTTGAGTACCTGTGGTTTGTCAGTATTCAATATTAGATAACAACACACACTTCCTCAAAAACAAAACAAAACCAACCAAATCCATCCATTTATCACACCCCGCTATTCTAAACTCGAAATAATCACACCCCATCACTCCACAATGAAAATCCGGTAGAACGTACCCTCCTTATCCCTAGCCTCAACGACCACAAAAGGAACCATCGGCTCCGGACCACTAGTATAAGAATCCAATTTCGAGATGAAAGATGCTGAGGCCATGATATCGCTACTACTACTAGTAGAGTAGTTGCGTTTTGGTGATAGGGTTTGAGCGAGGAAGTTTGGAGGGATGAGTAGGGTCGTGTGGTGCATTTGATTGAGAGGATATATATATAAGGGGAGAGAGAAGGAGAAGGTAAAGGGGAGGTGAGTAGGAGAAGGTAGTAAGACGGAAAAAGGCAAGTAGTAGGCAAACTAATAGGATCGGAGAGGAGAGGAGAGGAGAAGTGTGGTGGTTGGGGGCGATAGTGTGTGTGTGTGTGATGTGGTGTGACGAAGAGGGGTCGTTGGGTTAGTTAGGTTGGTTGGATGGTTGTAGATGTGATGTTTATTTACGTTTTTTCGGGGTGGGTTTCTGGAGAAGTTCGGAGAAGGGTTGTCAGATTGAAAACAAAAATATACTGATGTGATCTGGGGTTTCGATACGTATATGTGATTGACCCATGCACGAAAGTATATAAATATCAAGATACCACTTCTTCACTTCCTGTAACACCATCTATGCAATCCCCATCTTACCACCCATCCAGAGACCTAGAGACCTAGAGACCCAGAACCCCTAAAAAAAAAGGCACGCAAAACACGTATGAACTATCTATCGTGCCATCCAACCCATCTATACACATGTGAATACCCGTCCCGAGGTCCAAACATTCCACCACTACCATCGCCTACCCATCCATCGTATTTATCCCAGTAGTACAAAAAAGCAACCTTCCAAGATCCAAACCAACCAATCCAGCACGATCCCTCGCTTTCAACCCCTCCGTTTGCGGTGTCGAATACGAAATGGCGCTTTTTGGATCGGGAGACGGGGGGTGTGCCAAGCCCGATGACGGGAGGACGGGGGGCCGGTTAGATGGATGGATGGATGATGGATCAAGGGTCTAGAAGGTAAAGGGTAGGCAGAAGGGAAGGATGCGTCATTGTATAGAGAACAGATGGGGACAACAAGAAGATGATTTGTGAAAGTTGGAAAAATGACATGTAGGTGAGATATAAGCTCTGAATTTAGATGAGTCGAGTAACTGCGAAAATTATTACTTCAAATTCTCAGTACCTAGACAAAATTGATTTTTATATTTGTCGCTATACATACATGCTACGCGCTCGTTGGAGATCCCTATACATCCAAGACAGCGTGATCTCAAAAAGACCTGCTATCCGCCCTCGATCCAAAAAACAGAACGAAGTCCAATCTACTGTTCCCAACTAAGGGACGCTCAAACGCCCATACGCCACTGATGCAAGTTGAAGTACAGCTAAAGGAATAAGGTAACAGTAAATAGACGCTCAATGCAGTAGCTTATCGCTCGCTCGCTTAAGAATATCGGCCGTCTTTTGTACTTGCTTTTGAGCTAGCGGCCAGTCTTTTGCGTTGAGCGCGTCGCGGATAAAGGGGAAGAAAACTGCTTCGTTGCCTAAACTCGTGCTTGAGGGACCCATGAGAACATGCTTGAATTGTTCACGACCGGGAATCTGTGGTGATGTTAGATGAGATAGTTGAAGTGATGGTTGGATATCCTTACGCCATGAGGACTCTTGTCCTTATCACTGTCTGGAAAATCGAGAAGGTGGGTATCGAAGTGAGCCATCCGAGAATTATGATCCAGACGAGCTTCGGTCAAAGACTTGCTTTCAAAGCCGCCAGTACCATATACCTGTCCAGCCCACCAGTCTTCCCAGCCATGGAATTCCTTAGCATTTTGCTCAAGCGCTGTGGTAGCGTCTCTGAGAGGCTTAACATCCAGGTTGTTGTTCCCAATACCAGACGCGTATTTTGCGAGGTCGTCAATGTATCCATGCAGCGACTTTGCATAGTCCCCGATTTTATGTGGAAAGACAGGTTCCTGAGCGAGCTCTAGGATGAGGAGGACCCAAATCTCCGCGAGTAGTCTATGATAGACGAACCCAGGATCTCCATAAAGAGACATCCATTCAAATGTCTCGTAGCAGCTGTGATATGGGTATGCTTCGCCCTGGAAGCCAAAATCAATGCTCGAAACGCCGGCCATGCTCTGGAAAGCAACATAATCGCCGTCGGCGCCTAGCCCTCCAAGCTTACCACCGCTTGTTTCATCCCATAAAGCTCGCAACGTTTGATTTTTCAGCGGATCTGCTATCCGGTCGAGAACTCGCATCCAAGCATGTTTGAAAAGGGGTGATCCATTTGCAAACAGATTGTCTCCACTAACTCCAACGTCAACGTTGATGTAGGCGATTGCGTTCTCCCGAAGACTGCGCATGTTATCCTCAACATATTCTGTAGAACCCATACAGTTATACTCTTCTGCATCCCAGGAAGCAAATTCGATCGTACGCAATGGACGCCAGCCATTGATACGGAGTTGGCCAATGATATCGGCGACTTCAAGCATCACAGCTGTTCCGCTTCCAGGATCAGCTGCACCGAAGCACCACGAATCACGATGGTTTCCAACAACTATTTTCTTAGCCATTGGCTCTAAACCTTCGAAGATACCCATGGCGTTGTAAATGGTCTGCTTTTCAACCTCATCTTGGAAGTTCATCAGATGAACCGTCGGTGAGGTTTTGTCGCCGGACCACCATTCCCCAATATCTGGTACACCACCCGCCCATTCCTGGAGCTGCGTACCATGCCCTTTCAGGCTCTGCAATAGCTTTTGCGCATCTCTCCATGCCAAAGGAAGACTTGGAATGTTAACCAGACCGGGATTGTTGTCCTTGGATATCCTAGACGCGTCCTGCGTGCTTGCATAACCAGGGGTGAGAGGGTCCCCAGCAACCCAGTTGGTCAATGCAACAGATCCTCTTTCAATAGAATCATCAGGTCTCCATCTCCCGTTTGGCCATGCCTCTCCGTTTACGAAGCCGTCTTCCATTGGATCTGAGTAGATTAAACAGCCGGCAGCTCCAGCTTGCTCGGCCGCTTTGACCTTCAGGGCTCTATCGGCCTCTGTACCACCAGAACGGACCAGAACAATAGCACCATTGACATCTACAGAGCTGTCCGCCAACTTCTGGAGATCATCCTTGGAACCATAATTGGCGTAGATCAGAGGACCTGTCACGTTACCCGATCTAGATAGTCCATGGAAAGCGAGAGTCTGTTGCTGTTGTGGTGTCGGATTTTTGTAGGCTGACTCCTCTTCCAGTTTGGCCTCCCATGCCAAATCAGGGGGGTCAATTATAGCAACCCGGCGGCCACCTTTCTTGGGGTAATTGAGGTAAACGTGGTAACTAATACAGTCAGCAATGCCGCGCGGCAACGCATTCCAGACTTACTATTGATGATCGAGTTTGTCCACGTGAGCGTCCTGAAACCTGGTCTCAATATACCTTGCCAAGTATAGACTACCCTCGGAACCAGCAACATGGTCGTACGAAGTGATGTACTTCAGGTTGTCTTTAATCCTACTCACATCTACGCTTCCTTGCGCAAAGCTCCTAACCCACTCCGGATTGAAAGGTTGACCAAGCCCGCCATTCCCCACGGGCATGATCTCGGCAACGAAGAGCAGATAGAGGAGGGATATGATCAATATCAGACCAAACAGCCTAGCAATGACAGCCCAACCCGGTCTCCAAGCCTCCGGAATAGTCGGTACTCTTTGAGAAAGCCAACTACGAATGCCCAACGACGGCAATCGTATCCGCGGAAACGGAACCCTGGACAGCGTCGTGGTGATACTAGAGAAACGTTTCGAGAATCGGCTGCGTAACCTGTTCCTACGCCGGGAAGCATCCTCAGCCGCCTCGGGATCCATGATTTCCATCTCTTCCATCTCCCTCCTTAACTCCGCATCCTCCGCAGCCGTCACCTCCGGCAGCGCCAAATCGTCGCTATCCTCGCTCGATCGCACCGATTGTACCGACGGAGGCTGGTAGTATCCATTGCGCCGACGGGAGGAGGACGTATTCGACGTGTCGTGGCCCAGGAGGCCTTGCCGCTCTGCATCGTCGCTAACTTCTTGAGGGCCGAGGCGGGAGTGCTGGGACGAGGGAGGTCGAGACGAGGTTGCCTCTTCGTAGGTAGGGATCGGGAGGTGTTCATGGGCGTCGTACAGGTGTTTCTCGTCGACCATTGGGCTTCGTGGGGCGGGTTATCCCAGACCCTAACCTGTACTTTTTTTGGGGGGGGAAGACGGGTGCACCCAGAGGGGTGGTTGTTGATTTGCGATCAGAAAGGATTACGTAGATCGAGGTTACGGGGTGCGCATGTTCGTGGACGTGCAGTTGTTATGGATAGATAGAGAAGATGGTTGGATGGAAAATACACGAAAAGACCAAAATGAGCGGAGAGGTGAAGGAATGTCAAGCCGATCGCGTTATTGAGTTCTGCAAGCTGAGGGCCCCGTCTGAGAATCAATCTGGGGGTCGAAGGGTGGATGGTCGGGTCTCGCCTTCCGCGCCACGCTGCCAAGCCACTCTCAAGCCTCACCAATTCCCCCAAGTACGCGTGTTCGTCATTTCTTATTGGTACATGGACATCTCCTTTTTTTGACCTCCTATATCTTGCTCTACAACATAGAATCTCTTCCTCATTATTCGCAATAATACTACAGTGATGCTAATCGTTACATAACCACCTATCCTACAGTACAAACCCCACATCCGTTTCTCGTCCGTTTCGTCCTTCACCCCTTACTCATGTTGAAGAACCGATCCGACGTCAACTTGCCCACAGCATCATTATCTTCCACCTCGATAACCGATAATTCTCTAATACCATGTTTCTCGTCCCGTGTATCAACGCCGTATCCTCCCAATTTCACCAATCCAATACTCGACCATAGCTTCCTTGCCTCCTCATCCAACACTGATCCAACCCATAAACACTGCTTCATCATTTCTAGAAGCTCTTCCTGATCCACATTATTACTTATTCGACCCACCTCCGTAAAAGCCATACGACAGTACTGATTAAAAAACTCCATTTCCGAGGTCCCTTGTGCCGCCAATGCACCAATTGTAATTGTCCAAAGTAACAGGTTCGGCGCCCCACTCCAACGAGAAATCCTCGTTTTTTTAAGGGCCTCGCGGAGCCGTCGAACTGTAGTCAGAGCCATGGGATTAAAACCACAATTCAAAGGGTTAGATGCCCGTACGACGAAAATGAGTAAAGCTAGGCAAACACATTGATTGAACGGGGATGCGGTCTCTTGAGTCTTATCGTACCATTCGAAGAGTCTATGCTGTAGTAGGCAGCCGTTCTTTTGTAGGTCAAGAGGATCGACTGGATGGCTGTGAGTTTCAAGGCATGATATGAGGTCCAAGCAGTATCTGACGACATCCTCGACTATTTCGAGGAGATCGATAGAGAGATTGAGTTTATGAAAGAGGCGCATGGTGCAGGAAACCAATGACTGTGGGGGTGGAGATGATGTCTTGTATCTCAAAGGTTTGCCGGAGTTGTCAAGGAGAGCCGCGTAGGGTTGACTGAATGCAGCGACTGAGTGAGCGATGCTATGCCTAGATGTACAGTTAGTTATCTTTACTATGCCTATGAAGATGGTAAAGTATTTTGCGGCTGCTAGATGGATGGGATCTAGCTGCCATCATTTCAGCACCGATTTCCAGTCATACGTATCCCTACACTATCATCAATAGATGCTCAACCCCAGCACAAGAAAAGAAAAAGTATAGCTCACATCAAAATAAACGCCTGTAAACAGCGATTATCACTAAGCGCAGCTAACCCCCCTCTTTGTCTAATCATAGTCTGCAAGCCATTCAAATGAATCCTCCTCTGTATCTCACCAGAAGCAGTATCATCACTCTTCCCCTCAATTCCCGAAGCTAATAAACTCTCCTCAATACAAAGCAGCATAAAAACAGCTGCAATATTATTGTCCTGCAAGCAAGTTTTGGGATCAGATAAATTGACATTGATCTCGGAGATCGCACGGGCTTTCCAGCTAAGGACGTTATCCATACTTGCTGCTCCCATGGCATGCCGATGTAGCGTTGCTGAACAGAGGATGACGTTTGCGAAGGGAGAGCTGTCTCGTAGGGCTGAGGCTAGCCATTTGTTGGTGATGGGTTTGGAGGATTGTTGTATGTCGACTGGTATTAAGCGGGGGGCCATCATGCTTGTGACTGTTCCTTTTAGTATTATATACTGGGTGTAAAGAAAATAAGTCTACGCAGGAGCTTACAATGATTTATTAAGGCACTCGTTTTGTAGTCTGTTCGGACAGCTAGTGAATCAAAGGGATCCAATAATTCGACTGCGAGACTACCGTGGAGTGGTCCATTTGCCGGGGATATAGACCTTGAATGCACTTGCCCGCCATCAGATCCTATATAATAATATAGGCTGTAGTCCTGTTGTTCTTCATCGATGTAGGTCTCAGTTCCATGCCGCGTCAAGACCATCGAATCCGTATCCTTATCGTTCGACTTCAGTGGCCACTCCGGCTGTCCTTTGTAGCTTGGCAAGTACTCCAACCAAGGAACATCATCACTGTTATTCCTATTTCTCGACTTCCTCGATCCCTTCTTACTAATAGCATTCGTGGGGTCTTTCCGGGTTGACCAAGGTCTATCCCTCCGAGCCTGGTGCATCACAAACGACCTCACAGCTCTATCCGGTTTCAACAATCCCTGTGGCATATGCGAGGAATCCACGAACATGAAGGCCTGCTGCTTGCGAGTCGGCCGCTTAGCCGGCTTGCTATTATTCCCCTGACCATCGACTCCCATTTGTGCATGGTACGATTCTTCAGGCGATACAGTACGCTTGGCAATCGAAACTAGAAAGGTTATGGATGATATAACGGTGGTAGCGAATCCGGATAAAAAAATAACAGAAATAAGAGTGTTTTTTACAGAGCGAAGTTCCTCCCCTTACCTTTAATCAGATCCCCTTCGGATGAAACTAGCTCAAGCCAGTAATTATCATTCTCCTAGAAAGGCTAGTTCGGTGGCCGGTGGAGGTTTTACAAAAATTCAAGCTTCGTTCGTTTTTTAAGCTTTGCCGTTTTGAGATCTAAAACTGACTCAGGATTCGTGATGATGAAGCTCAGACTCATGATGGTCAGCTACCATTGGCTACTACAATCGGAGATTTTAACATTCAACCACATCTGGATAGTATCGCCGTTCTTCCAATGTGTTCGAGAACCACGCACAGATGGCAGCCAAACTCGCTCACGTAAGTAAGGCGTGCAAACTGTTCATTTCTCGTGCACGGGTTTGGGCGTTTGTGGCTGTGCTGTGGACATTGAACATGACACGGCAAGACTCGGAGTTTCTATTGACAAGGGGATATTTCTGAGGCTTGCAAGTGATGATGATATTTGGTTTAGAGATATTGGTAAGGTGGTGCTCAGAGATGAACAGATTAGTGAGCAGACATGGTCAGATTCTCAATCTGTCCGGATGATGACGAGGTTCGAGCTGAACTGTCTCATACGACTATTGAATTGTCAGGTTTCTGTCTAGAAGAATTGCATGTGAATAGTAGTTGACAAAGCTATAGGAACGTGGGAAAGGTTGGTATTATATTGAAGAGATAGTGTTTGACTTAAGTAAATGCATATAATGATGGAAGATATATACAAACCTTTGTATGACTTCAATCACTATAGCAGATAAAACGAAATGTCGATTACAAAGCTCGACTAATGGTCGTATCGCCGAATCCACTTGATTCAGCAGAGCAATCACAAACCATCATCTTTCATGATAGAAACCCAAAACCTCTTCATTCACGCCAAGCGCTTTCATTCCAACCATGGTTTCGTACCTGCCATGCATGGTAATCCAATAATAAGCTTACCTCAACATGCAACCACGTGACACTCCTAACCCCCCATATCTCCACAGGGTGGATATCTGATCAACATACCCACAAAAACCCGAAGGGAGCAGAATCAAAAGCCGAAAACGCATCACACCATTCACGCTAAAGACCGTGATGCAGAGAAAGAAGAAAAAAAATTTGAAGAGGAATACCGTCCCTCAAAGCCGTGGCATGCAAGATACAAAAAAGACCTACCTGTTTCGGGGAGTGCATCCTACATTCCGATATTGAAACATAACCACGACAGACACGTAGAATTCTAGATCACCGAAAGAAAAATAGGGATTTCAACCCAAGTGACCTGTAGACAAAATGTACAACAGATAAAAATCTCATCAGACGATGGTTCGATCATGGCTCGAGAACAAAAATTCAACAAAATGCAATTGTGTGCGAAGGAAGGGTAGTTGAATATGCATTGAAGATCATTACCTTACCGAGGAGAAAGCAAAGAAATTGAAAACAGATCCCAGCCGTGCCTTCTTTTTGCCTACCTTGCCGCGGTTAAATCTTCAGCATGACAGATAATGAAATTATTTTTTTTCTCTTATCGTATCAATCCTACGGTTCATCTCATTCATGGCCTGATGTTTCAGTAGCGGATCTCCGCATGGTCGGACGGAGAATAAACTTCCGTCAAGGAGGAACAAAGAAAGGGACCTCGGGTTGCGTGCGCTCGCAATCATTACCCAATTTTTCCCCCGCATTCCATCGTTTCCATGTAACCGTCCGGCAACAACAGAGCGAACAAGTCCAGAACTGCAAAACTGGTCGGAAACTCGGATTCTTTTGAAGAAGATCCTCAATGCGGGCGCTTACGCACCCGGCATAGGTAATCTTTCGTACACAACTGGAGCGTTGGTAGTCGCAGGTTAGCATTCAACGGTTGCAAGTTAAGCTCCGCGTGCGGGCGACAGTAAATATTCCCAAGTGCCGCGCACCCGTGATGTGAGAAAATTCTGAAAAAAAAATTCTTGAAGGAGGCGATAAAAAAATTACTGTGTGAAAAATGAAGCAAAGATATCGGAAATGAGTTGGTGATGTTTCGGGTGATCACCTAATAAACATCGGATGAACTCGAGGCACGGGCGTCATGATCTGTGATTAGTTAAGATGGTGATCTGAACCTTTGTAATGATGATGATACTTGGATGAGGGAGTTTTTCTTGGAAGGGCAATCCCACACGGATCCCGCGCGACTTTCTTTTGCGGGACATCTCGCTTTTGTGTTCGCTCTGCTCGGATCCCGTGGATAGGTACGGGACGGGAGCGATGGAAGCAGGCGGATGGAGGACGTCATCTGCGATAGATTCTGGATAAGCTTGAGGAAAGAGGCGCAGATGATTGCGCGGGTGTCCATTGTCCCAGGCCCCCAATACTATTTGATGGTGGACGACTTTCGCACGAGATGTCTACGAGTGCTGGTGACGCTTGCATCTTCGTCCAAGAAACGTCCATCGTGACGGCGGTGGCCTGAATCGCCTAGGCATGTCAATCCTCGTGCTAAAACCGACCTGTCGTACGCAGCGTTCGTAACAAGGTACGTGTTGCGTTATGCCGACGATCCAGGGCCATCCCTACAACGTCTGGGGAATAAGGCAAACGAGATGGGTGATTGATCAGGCATCAACTTGGGGCAGTTTGCCTTGCGTGTCAGTCTAGGACAGGCAGCCTTGTGTGTGTGGCAGTACTCTGCTCTGTACACGCCAGTGATGGGGCTATCCACGTAGATACCTAGGTACCTCGTATAAGCATGTAGCTTATTGGAATTGGAAGATCAACCACGTACGCACCGCTTCGTTCCTGAGAAGGCCCAGTCTGTCGCGGGTACGAAAAATTAAAGTCTGGAGGGGGTCCAGGTCAATGGGAAAAAAAATATTGAGCGTGAGTCAGGATGGGTGCCCAGATGAATGGTTCCTCATATTGAATGTTCCCCACTATGCCAATCCCTAACTTAGTTAATCAGAGCGGTGAGCTAGTTTCGTACAGCGGGAGGAGGCATGGAGGCACACTTGGAGGCCGTCGCAATGCATGTGTTGTTTCGCTGTTGGCCCAGCGGTGCCTGATGCGTTGTCCGCCCGCTGGCTCAGCAACAGCTTCATGCAAAAGGATGTCCCATGTTTCAAAGCGGAGCAGGTCAGAGTTTGCAATCCTTCTAGCCACTACTGCTGCATGGGGAATTTTTTTTTGCTTTCTTGCTTTCTTCAAAACCCCATCAGGGTTCATCCGAAGGCCGACGGAAGCGGAGTGATGCCGAAGTTATGGCAG
>AJFL01001234.1:0-15833 GCA_000467735.1 Rhytidhysteron rufulum CBS 306.38
ATCAATCAATCAATCAATCAATCAATCCCCGATACAAAAGATTCCCCTTAATTAATCAAGGTGCGCTAAGCATACGTAAAGAATAAAAGGCTCAGATCAAAGATCCTACTTCATGCCACTGCACACAACACATCCCCACTTTTCAGCAGGCACCTACAGCACAAACCAGAGCTAAACATTCCATCCAGTAAAGTAGAGCAATTATCGTTGGAATCATGAGAACAATATTGTAGGAAAAATGTGAGTGTATTCTAAACAGTGTCTAGGAAATAAAAAAGAGAGCGTATATCTACACTTAGGAGACAAAGCTACGGACGGAAATTTTTCAAGATACCGTCTCCTCGCATCTCTCATGTGAATCTCTACGCTCTTGTTGGAACATTCGCCCAAGCCTGCGAGAACCCGGTCCCAACAATCCACTTTGCCTCATCCCTAACCCCAATAGTCGAATCATATGCCATCTGTGCAAGCTTCAACCAGTCATCCCCTTTGATAGGGAAATTGGCTCCCTCATGCTCAAAAGTTCGGCACACATCTTCAGCGCTCTTCACAGCACGAACAAACTTGGCCACATGCCCATCGTCATGCATGACATTGATAGCGCGGTAAAGCTCAGCCCAGTCCATTCCAGCACTCGCTCCAGCTTTGTAATTGTTCACTTCGTCGATGTGGAGTTCTCCGCAACCACTAGCAGCATACCACATGAGATCGGTACGGGACTTCCATTCGACCAAGCGGACCTTGTCTTCGAGACGGATCCATGGCTCTTGAAGGAGTACGGTCATGAATATGGAGCTCGTCACTGAGTGCATGAGGAAGAAGTCAATTTTGGCTGACTTGCCGGATCGTTGCGCTGCACCAGCGATGTAAGCGCTGCAGTTGATGGACTCAGCAGCCTTACGCTCTAGCTCTGAGGGGTTTACGCGGAATTGGGTGGCAAGATGGGCGATAGCTTCTTTGGACCGTCCGAGAACACCGTTCTTCATTTTCAGCGTTACATCGTCCCAGCGAGGACCGCGGAAGATTATGTCATTTGCACGGGCTTCTTTGAAGAGCTCTACGAGTGGCTTCTGGGGAACTGAGGCATCCAGCTTGAGTGCATCCTCGTCAGTTTGTTGGAGGCACGCAGAGATGCCAGAGAAGGCATCCGTAACGGCTTGTGCAAGCCCTTCGGCTATGATGCTAGGTTGCTCGAATTCTACTCCAAGACCCAGGTGAATGAGAGGGTGGTAGGCGCCCTCGAACATGCGGGAGAGAATGGCGTCTGCCAGCTTGGTTCGACTGAAAAGGTACTTGTGAAGAACCGCTTTCCAGCCGCTTCGGTCGATTTGCTGTTCGAAGAACTTCATGACATTGGTATATTGAGTGATTTGGCCAAGTGCCTCGGACAGCTTGGTATCGTCAGAGAAGCTGTTGCTCACTTCAACGTCAAAGTCTGGCTTGCCGCGCTGGATAGAGACGCCGTCATTGTATGCGCGTTGAATCTCGGATGGATTACCACCAAGCGCGAAGGTGGTCAGAAGAGAATGTGCCATGTGGTTATGGCCATTGGCATCTCTGAAGAAAATGTGGAATTGGTCGTGATTCTTCTGGAGCAACTCGTTGGCCTTCTCAAACGATTCCGGTTCAGAATCACTAATGCGCCCAAGACCAAGACGGTTTGGGGAGAGTCGAACCTGGTTAGCCTTCGTCGAAACGATACCATTAGGAGCCGTAGAAGAGGAAGCCTTCTTTGTGGCCAGGATCAATACAACAGGGAAGGTTACTTTTCGCTTCCCTCCCATGGCAACGCGGAGCTCCTCCAGCATAGACTCAACTTCGGCGTAACGTGCACCAGCCTTGTCGCGATAGTTAGGATAGACAGAGTCCAAGTAGCCCTCAACGTTCTCGATTGACCACTCAGCGGACCAAAAGTCCCGATTGATGACCTCTTTGGTGACTTCACCCTCGGTCCTGCGATCCACGGGACCGAAGTCAAAGTCGAATCCTGCCTTGCTGTTGAAGAGCAGAGGGTAATCGCAATTCCATTTGTGCCGTTCTACATTCTCCCAATCCTCAGATGGGATGGCAATGTTGTCCATATAGCTAATCAATGTCTCTACACCTCGCAAATGAAAGGGAAAACCTGGGGTTCCTTTCATAGGCTGGTTGAAAGTGCAAATACGGGTGGCAACCTTGTCGTAAAGGGCGTTCAACTTGTCTACGTCTCCGTCCGCAAATACGGCTGGTCCGTAGAAGTAGATGCCAAGGGTTCCGCCAGGGCGGAGAGTATCGTGGAATGCCTTCAGTGCACCAGATGGATCCAACAAAGGCATGCATTCACTAACGGTGATCAAATCCGTGGTGCCTTGCCCACCGACATGACGGGGAGTGTTTTGCACCAAGTCCTCTCCACGAGACTTGATGAATGTCATTCGATTTAAGTATTCCGAGGGTAAGAGAGCTGGTGCAGTGGCTAATGCGTTCTCGTTCACATCTGATCCGACGACGTGGTCATAGTAGGCAGCGAGTCTTGCAGCGATATTTCCTGGGCCAGTGCCGACATCGTGGGCAATACTGGTGCAGCCATCGCTGTGGCTTTTGTGATATTCATTGATGAGATGGAAGAAATCCTCGGTTGGGGACGGACGAGAGTTGACGTAGGACTTCCAGAATTGTACACTGTTGCCACTTCGGAGTGCGCCGGAGGTGAATGGCGTTTCTACCTTTTCAATGACCTGGGTTGTCGTGGACATGGTGAGAGTTTGGTAGTTGATTTTCGAGAGTTGGAAATGATCAAGTACCAAATCGAGAAAAGGAAAGATTATGAAAAGATTGTCTTATGACGAGGTCAATGGAGATGGCTACATTGCTAGAAGAGGGGAAGTCGTGAAATACTTTTATATTTGTACTCGGAAACAATGCTAGTACCAACAACCCTCCTTCACTGTCACCCAAAACTCATCGATCCGACGGTGGTCATCGGAATGTTCCTAGCGATGTAGGAATGATAATCCGAAAAGAATCCTCGATATTCCGAGTCGAGAAGATTCGTGCCGACTGACGTCGGCTAGTTGTGCGGGGGTTCGGGATTGGCTTACCATCGGGACTGGGGAACCGTGGCGGTCGGAAATGGCCCAGAATCTAGAATTCAGTGATCGGAAATCTGTGATAAAGTGCAAATGAAGAACCTTAGGTAAATTCGACGTTAATCGTGGATTTACCATTCTCTTTAGTGGCTCTTTTCCAGAGAAAAAATGGAGTGCACCCTACCACACCACCCTACACCCGTAACACATGTGAGATTATTGACTGTCATCTATTTTTACCGTCCTAAGCATCTGGTTGCATTCCCGAAAATAATAGCATTCCTATATACTCCAAAATTATCATCACTCACTATTCGCTACATCGAAGGGCCGAGGTTTGGAGAACTCTACCAGTATACGGTGAAATATATCTTTACATGCTAGAGGTATGTTCTATTTCAGGCATAGGCATTTCCCCCGTTTATATCTATCTAATAATTTCGTCAAGACGTAGAAGTTCTTCGTGATGTTAATAAATTCATACTTCGATCACACTCAATCATACTTGTTCAGGAGCACATATAATTGGAATATCCAAAACTTTGCATTACACCCAATAACATCCATGTGCATCAGATTTTGGAACCAAACGCATCTCCATACCAAGAACTACAAGGATTTACGTAAAGGCCATATATCTTCGACTTGAGATGACAGGTATTAGCTAAAAGATCAGCCTAACCTCCATAGCTTTTGGCCAGGAGGAATCACGTTGAATCAGCTTACCTAGAGAGGGGTAGACATATTGCAAACTTCAAGTGAACTGGTGTGGGTATTCTTTACAACAAATATGGGTGCAATCGAGATGTGTTCGATATTCTACGTTGAACTGGGTAACTATATATCGGGATTTCCCAGTCCCTTAGGCGCCTCAATGTATCGAATCACTGCCCTTTGTACCTCAGATTTGACGATTTTATGAGTGGCGTTAATAGGAAACTCGTTCAAACCAAGATGCTGCAAAGTCAACAAACCAGCAAGGGAATAATCTTTACCCAGCTTGTCTCTGACATGATCATGAATTTCGTATGGGCTCTTGCCGGCAAAGGAGCGAAGGACAGCGAAGGGCTCATATCCACGCTTTGCCCATGTAATACCAACTACCACAGTCTTCTCGTAATCAGCCGCTGTATTGGGAAAGACAAGTCAGAGTCAGACTTACCTGCTCTCCGACAAATGTTTCGATGCAGTTCTCTAGCGGGGCTGGCATGATAGCCACGCGATTACGCTTGATCATGTCCTTGAACCTACCGAGGATAGATACAATACCCTGATCATTCATAACGGCGATATCTCCGGTGTTGAACCAGCGTGAACCGACATCGTCATAGAAGGACGACTCGGAAGCATTGAACATGTAATGATGAATAAGACTTCCACTGCATACATGGAGCTCCCCCGGCTCCCCGCGATCACAAACACGCATTTGATCGTCATTCCAAATTCTTACTACTGATCCAGGAGCGACCTCTCCCACCGGACACAGTTCGCCAAGATAGGGGATTTCAGAGATAGGTGTTTTCCAAAAAGGCCAGCGAAAACATCCTCCGCCTTCAGTCATACCATGAGCTACCACGACCCTGGCAAGTGGAAAGATCGTGGCACATTTTAGCAAAACGCCTTTAGTTACTGCATCTCCACCGACCTGAATCGTTCGGACCGAGTCCACATTCAGTGAAGTCGAGGCAAGCAGTTCTCCAAGCTCATGAACCATAGGTGGTGAGAGAACGAGGAATGTGATGGGAAAACGCTGCAAGACTTCCGCCACGTCTTTAACAACAAAGCCCTGCCCTGTCATAACCACCGAACCTCCCTCTCTCCACGTCAGGAGAGTTTGTAGGTGAGCGATCCCGCGTGACGGATGAGCTTGTTGTAACGCTAGCGGACAGGCCTGTTGATCAACAAGCCACGCCTGTGAGTGCATGTAGTGAGTTTGCCCACCAACTCGCATTGGACATCCCTTGGGCTGGCCAGATGATCCAGAAGTGAAGAGTATTGAGTGTATGCGCTGCGGGTTGTCATTGCGGGCGTTCTCAACCAGTTCATCTCGATCCACTGAGGACCTGGCGCCTTGTGACACAAGGTTGACAAGAGATTTCCAGTGATGGTCTTTCTTTTCTAAACAAATGCGTAACGGTATAGGAATGTTCAATTTCTCTATCAACCCATCTACCACATCGGCCGTGCTAGTATCGGCAACCACAATCAATGACGGTTTCAGAGAGCGTAAGATATCTTGGAGCTCATCAGACCCGACAGCAAGTGGATCAATACAGGTGATAGTCAATCGCATTAAAATAGAGGTCCATAGGAGCAGGCCGAATTCGGCGCCGTTAGGGATGAGCATGAGTATGGTCGAACCAGGCTGCGCCCCATCTGCCAACATACCCGCTGCAAGCCCTTTCGCAATGCAGTGGACCTGCTGGTAGGAGAGGATGAGACAGTTGTTTCGGGTGCCTCCGCCACGCAACGTGGTTGTGTTCTCTTTGGTGGGACCAAGGGCCTCATCTCGATGTCCTTGTTGTCCAATTTCGCATAACGTGACCAGGCTGGAGAGATTATCCGCGGGCTGGTGTGTCGAAATGATGGCAGGCTTGTGGAGACTGCGGCCGAGTCCTTGTTCGAGATGAAGGAACACTGAGGTCCTGTTCGGGAGCGGCCCGCCATCGATCTCAGCCTGAGTCTTTCCATGACGTCCTTGTTGGGAATCAAGTCGCTTCCTCTGCTGTTCCTTTGCTGGTAAAAAAGATCGGGGGCGTATTGGAATCAAAAAGAGCAGTATTGACAAGATGATTGTCCACATACTGATGAGTGGTACATTTGTGCATCGGTTGCTTTTTATGTGACCGTACTAGATCCCTGCAATGTACACCACCTAAATGTTCTTAATTTAGATGAGACATTTCGGAAGGTAGGCAAACTACCTATAAGGTCCAATTGGTAGAAATGAAATTATGATTCATCAGTGTTCCGACATCATCGGGTTTCGGTTGTGATCGTGTTAAGCTCCCTTCGGGGTTTGCTGATACAACCTGGATTCCTACAATCGGGATATTTTGGCTGCCGGAATCTTTGACATCGGGATTCACGCATTATCCACCAATATTCTTCATATCGAACCCAACAATGGTACTTAAACAGGCTTTCTTCGAAGAGACCAAGGTCATTCATATCATCTCCCTTCAATATCGCTCAGTGTAGTATCATCATTCCCTTCATCCTAGTCTCCATTCATCATCATGGCCACCTACGCAGTTCTTGGAAGCACCGGCAACTGCGGCACTGCCCTCATCCAAAACCTCCTCAAATCACCCGATAACAGAATCCACGCTTACTGCCGCAACCAAATCAAACTACAAAACCTGCTCCCCGAGATCATCGACAACAAGCAAGTCAAAGTCTTCCCAGGAAGCATCCAAGATGTTGACCTCATGACCGACTGCATCCGGGGCACCAAAGCCGTCTTCATCGTCGTAACAACCAACGACAATATCCCTGGCTGTCGGCTTAGTCAAGACACTACTGCGACTGTGATTCAAGCTTTGCAGAAGATCAAAGCGGCATCCGGTCCAGGACTCAAGTTGCCAAAGCTCGTTCTCTTGAGTTCCGCAACCATCGACGACCACCTCTCCCGCCATATGCCAGGCTGGTTTCGTCCTATCATGTTGACGGCTGCATCACACGTCTACAAAGATCTTGAACTTGCAGAAGAGTTCCTGCGTTCCCATGAAGACTGGGTTTCCACTATATACATCAAGCCTGCTGGATTATCGCCTGATGTATCACGTGGTCACAAACTCACATTTGACGCAGAAGAAAGCTTCCTCAGCTACTTGGATTTATCTGCGGGTATGATTGAAGCTGCTGGAGATGGGGAAGAACGATTTGTTGGGAAGAATGTAGGTGTTGTGAATGCGACGAGGGGAGTCGGAGCAAAATTTCCTAGTGGTACTCCGATGTGTATTTTGATGGGGTTGATGAGGCATTTCTTCCCATTCTTGCACCCGTATTTGCCTTCGACTGGGCCTGCGTAGTGGGTTTGTGGATGAAATGAGAGAGTTTGGAAATAGAAATGTGAAGTGTTCTTTGTTATAGATTTCCTTTTGAATTAGATTTATTCTTGCAGTATCAAAAGGTGCTTTGAAATAGAGAACGTGAGAATGAATCATGTGCCAAACATTGCTAAAATTCAACAGTGTATGCATTGTGTTCAATTACAAGTCATGGAGGCATCACCGAGGTTACTGGAACACGAATAGATCCAGCCGCACAGAGGTTTTACCGTTCCACGACCATGTGGAAGCTCATTCTCTACGTACTGTAAAAAAAAATGGAGGGTAAGGGGGTTTTGGTTAATAATTCCCAAGGCGATACAGAGTGCAGTGATGACCCATCAGACTCATACTCACTAATTTCTATCACTGATATGATTCTATCATTTCTGAAGGAAAAGACATAGAAGGCATTGACTTAATCGCGCTACTCCACATACACAGCCCATCCTCATCCATATAAACCAATCTGCGACCTCTGTCAGTTCATTTCCCTACATGTCCAAAATACGTCAAGAAGCCCATTTTCAATCTACCAACACCACAGTCTATGCCGTCATTCCTTTCCCATACCAAAACCCCTCAAAAGTCCCCAAAACCGCGCCCGCCAATGGAAAAAGTGATCTCACAAAATGCAATCCGCTCCATTTCCTGACCAGGTTCCTCCCCTCCTCAATCCCTATAACACCAGGATTACTCTGACTCGCTACCTCCAACCGGAACAGTTCATTATTCGTTGGGACCATAACAATCCAAGTAAATGGAAGCATACTCAAAGTGGTGATTCCCGCCAACGCAAGAACCCGCCATGGCTTTCCTAGGCTGCGTCGCTTGCGGGATAGGTAGGTGTACAAGAGACATGTGCTAATCGATATGGCTGGAAGTACCTGGTGTCCATAGTGGTACATGCGGGCCCATTGGTGGAAGAGGAGGGGGGGTGAAGGTGTGGTGTCCAAGAGAACAGGGACAGCGATTAGGGAGAGGGACATCATTGTTCCTGGTGAGATGGAAGAATATTAGTTTTGGTTTATAATACGATAATTCTAGTTCTTACCAGAGAGAAAGGAGCCGGTTATCACGGCAGTGGCTTGAGCGCTTGAGGAAGTAGACATGGTGCTGGTTTGTGGGAGTGTTTGCGATAATCTGTGATTTCTGCTTGCCGTTTTTCAACTTTCTGGATTAGTTGCCATTAAGATTTTATCATTCGAATAAATGTTAGGGATTTGATTAGATGTGGGATTCGGTATCTATCGTTCGGTGTTTGCTTACTTCAAAACCCGATGAGTGCTTTCTGGTTTCGTTCCGATTTCCGATACCCGACTTTTAGTCAGCAAGACGAATCAATCCGATCGCAATCTATTTTTATGCTTCTCGAGTAAGAATGATATTGATCTAACCTTATTTCCAAAACATAAGCCTATCCTGATTGGGTAATTTATAGAGTACCAAGAGTTGGATTTTTCGACTTCATAATATCGAAGGACTGGACTGCAAACCGAACTGGAAGTCTCTTCAATAAGTCACAATCAGGCTATCTAATGCCGTTGTTTGTCTGCCACTAGGAACTCAGCATACATGCGATACTCGTACCATCACCCAAACAAGATAATCTCAAAGAACTCAGTCATTTCGATTTATCAGAACCGTATCTTTACCACCACCCTAACAATCCTTCATCCCATCAACAACCTCCCCATCCCTAATGAACTCTGTAATCCACCCAATCGTCATCTGACTTCTCTTCGTATCCGCAAACTTCTCATGATCACCCACCAAATGCTGCTTATACCAATCATCCTGCTTCATCATCTTATAATCCTCCACACTCTTAAACACGACCTGACTGAAGCAGTCAAAGTCCGCTAGATTCGCCATTTGGTGGTCGAAGAGCTTGGACATGAGAGCCCGGCTCGAGGTTGTATTGTGTATCTTCGGGAATCAGTAAAAAGCGAGGATAAAGAGGTTATCAGGTTGAAGCCGGGAAGGGAAACCTACCATAGTCCACCGCTTAACACCATACTTGACCATGAGATCCTTCGTCATCGGTGCCGATATCTTGGTCATGTGATGTCTGTAATCTTCCTCACTCATATCCGGCCTCCGATAACCACAGATAGTCAGACAGAGGAACTGGGATTCGGGATCACCCGCGGGACGAGCAGGAACCTCTGAAATGTCGGTCATCTCGGAGTCGCTTGCAGGGTGTGATGGGATTTCTGAGATGTCGGACATTTTGATGATGGTGCTTGAGAGGGAGTTTGTGAATGCGAAAGAAAAACACATCTTGGTACTTTATATTCATATTGAAAGGTAGTAAGTCTAAACTGCGAACCCCGATTCCCGTGGGGAGTTGTTGTCCGATTGCTGGTGTAGTTGTGAAGAACTGGGTGGCCAGTGAACTGGGAGCGGGCCTAACGGTGCTTTGAGATTCTAGGTGAAGTTACCTGAAGAGAGGTCGGAAAACCAGTTGCAACAAATGGTTCGATTCGGCTAGAAAGCTAAGAGGATGTCTTAGCTAGTGTAGGGTGCTAATAAAACTTCAGGGTTTAGTAAGACGAGCATAGCATCGTGCGGAACAGAAAGTGACCCGTCTATTTTTAGGAGACAATAAGACGCTCAATGAACTGCCGATATGCCAAGAAGCTTCCTCTCACCCGAATCCAATAGAGGAACATGATGGAAGATTGGATCCACTGGTATATATAGTGTTTACGCAACCTTCCATTGTCCCATTAGGCAGTCCTCTGATGTATATAGCTCGCCCACTTCCAATAGCAAATTCATCAGGTCGCCCATCAACTCTCTACCCATCTGCCAGCTCGTGATTCTCACAATTTTACTAATGCCCATCATTGCGACGTTTCATTTCAATAGATGTAGGACGGAAGATAGTACAAAACGAAAATGGTATAGATGGGCGCTTCGTTATACGTAGCCTTTGGATTGGGAGTCCAATATCCTAGTCCAGTGATTAAATAGTAGGCTAAAAATAATTCTGCACGGTCTGAGGCGATCTTACGTATTTTGATAGAATGGAGCCAAAACCCTTTAGGAAAAAGAGATATCGTTTCTTTGCCCGGGTACAGTTCTTCGATATCATAAAAACTCCTATAATTACGCTTGTATCGTTGCTAATTGTATTGATGCTAGTTCCTTGAGCGGAACATGGCTCATATTCTAATTTCCTAGGGATCCATTCAGTGGTCACTTCGAACTTTGAGGTCCTGAATCTATTTTAAATGATTTATTATGGATAGTAAATAAACTTGCATCTGAGAATCAAAGATAATGTTGATTCACTTGAGTGAATAAGAGGAAAATATTTAGGCTTAAGAGGTGTAACATCCAAATTTTATAGAATGGAGTCCAAAGCTGCTTTGCTACAGGGAAGATATTCACTCTGAAGTACACAATGCAGAGGTCCCGTACATAATTCAAAGCGAACTCTTGCGCATAAAGGAAATCATGAATTGCTCCCATCTATAACCCATTCATCCAAAACTATTCAAACAAAAAGAAGAACATTAAACAAACCAAATAAAATCAATCTCAATCATAAAATCTCCGCATCATCCCATCCTCCATCCTCATATCCCCCACTCATCTAACTATAATACTCCTCTAACCAACTCCTCAAATCCCCAATCGTCGGATACTCCAGAAACAAACTCCCGCTAACCACAACCCCAAGCTGCTCCCTAAATTTCTCAGCAATAACTAAACTCATCAGGGAATCAACACCTAGGTTTGCGAAGCTGGCATCGTCGGTTAGGTCGGCGAGGTCGAGTGCTGATTCTGTCGCGATGATCTGGATCGCTTTGGCGGTTGTGGTTTCTGAGTTAATGGCGATGATTGGAGTGGATGAGGTGGTAGTTGGTGCGGGTTTTTTGATGATAGGTTCGGCTTTGATGGTCTTGACTTCTTTTACGACTGCCGCCGCTGCTACTACCGGTTTTGAAGCTACTGGTTTTGCCATCTCTACATTGCTTACGGTTTGCTTTGATGAAGTCGAAGTCGCGATTGGGGGAGCTTTGGAATCATCCGGTGCAGAGAAGAAGCGACTGAGTAGGATGCGTGGGTACCGACGGAACTGGATACCACCTACCATACCAATGACGACACCGTCCTGAAGAATATATACGTCGCCCAAGTAGACGCTAGGGTCCTCGGTCGTGGGAATCATCTTGACATAGGATCGATACTTTTGGCCTGCTTCTAGTGGCTTCGCGAACCGCATCGACCGCCAGCCCGGTGTGACGCAGAAGTTGTTCTTGGTGTCCATGGCATCTGAGACGTTCATGATGAAGCCAGCTAGATGAGCGACGCTGTCGATGAAGTACGGTGGCACTGTCCAGCTTCCACCTTTCTCGGTTGAGAGCACGACGTCTGCGAAGGCCTCCAGGTCGTTCAGCACGACTGAGTGCATGCCTCGGTACTTGTTCGCGTAGTCAACTAGGTTGTTGGCGAAGAGGAGGTACGCCATGTTGTGAGTGAAGCGGTTCGCGATGCCAGATTCGGCGAGTCGCTCGAGATCGCCGATGCGGCCTTGGATGAGATGGGTCATAGGGACCCACGAGGCGAGCCATTCCGTGGGATCCCCGTAGATGAGAGTGGCGGTGGCGAATGGCTCATCGACGGTGCCGTTGGCGTGTACATTGTACCATGTCACTTCAGCCGTGTTGGAGTGAATGTCGGAAGTGGCTAGTGAGACTTGGATGAGCTGATGTGTTTCTGGGTTACTGTTTGCGACAAGTCCTTTGAGAACCTCCAAATTGGAAATGTTCATGTGGACTTGCTTGGTGTTTGGAACCAGCTTCTTGTACAGGTATTCACCAAGAGTGTAGGCGATATCCGCGTGGATGGACTAAAGACGCCAAAGTCAGCAGGCTAGCAAGAATTGTCAAAATGTTAATAGAAGGACTTACTGAGGTCACTACACCACATCCGTTCATCTTGTGTCCCCAGGCCGCAGCACGGAAGTCTGCCTGCATCAAATCGGACTGCATAACCACCGTACCCGCTGCTCCATCGAAGGTCTCATCAATAATCTGCTGAACGGTCGACGTGCTGAGACTGGACTTAGGCGCTGGCAATGCAGCTCGAGCTTTGTTAACCCCCTTCTCTCTGTCATAAAACGTGTTTCCTTTTGTAAGCGCCCAGTCACCATTGTACTGGATCCAATATGTCTTGTCGTTCCATGCGTAGGTAGGCAGGTCTAAGAGTCGCAATGCCCTCTCGAACGGGCGGTGGAACTCGCTCCACTCAATCTTCACACCAGCGCAGTGCAGAGTTGCAAGACTCTGAGCCATAGTCATCCAGTTGTCGTCGCCCCTTCGAAGTGATGGAACAGCGACGTTGATGGGGGAGAGGGTAGATTTGACGAAACCAATGGAGACGGGGTGAGGTCCAATCTCAATCCAGACGGTCTCGTCGTCGACTGTGCCAATATCGTGGGCGATCTGGAGAGCCGAGAGGAAGTTGACTGACTCGCGAGTGGCCCGGCGCACATAGTTAGCGTTCACGCTCTTGTCATCGCAGATGACTTTACATAGTAAAGGCGAGATGATGGGCATGTGTGGTGTCTGGAAGAGAACACCGCTATTTGCGAGAGCCTCAAATTGGTCGAGAACAGGGTCGGTCTGGGCGGAGTGGAATGCAAAGGCGACATCAAGGCTGAAGCATTTGTATCCATCTCCCTCAAGCACAGGAATGATGGCATTCATGTCCTCCGTTGGACCGCTAAGCACAGTCTCTTTGGGTCCGTTGATACAAGCAATCTCATATGGCTTGCCTTTGGCGCTCTCTTCGATCTGAGCAAGTGAGGCACGCACAGCAACCATCTTATGAGTGCCAGCCTTGCACTTCTCCTCGAGAAGAGAGGCCCGTTTGCCAACAAGGAAGATGGTGTCGCTGGCCGAAAGAACTCCAGCGATGTGGAGTGCCGCGTACTCACCCAAACTATGCCCGATGACCACGTCTGGCTTCACACCCAAAGAACCCCAGTACTTAGCAACGGCAATTTCCGTGCATACCAGAGCAAGTTGCGTCATGACTGCCGAGTGTTGGTAGTCCTTTGCATGGCTTCCATCGATCACCGGAATGAAGGATGGGAAGCCCTGACCTTGGGAAATAGCATCCAAATGCAGGATCTGGGATCTGAAGTAAGGAGATTGGTGGAATAATTCGAAATTGGAGGACTTGTATGAGGCTCCTTGGCCAGTGAAGGCAAAAGCGACGGGAGGCGGACCGGTCGTCGGGATGGGTTTGTGAGAGTCGACGGAACCAAGCGCAGAATTCAACTGCTTCTTGACCTGCGAAACTCCAGAAGCCGAAATGGCCACACGGTGGTTGTGGTGGTAACGACGAGCTGTGGTGGAATAGGAGAGGTCAGCCAGGGAAAGGTTTGGATTCTTCTCGATGTATGCAAGAAGCCTCTCGATATTTCCTTTGAGGGAAATCTTGCTCTTTGCCGACACCGCGACAACGTGTGTGGAACGGGTGTCTGATTCGGTGATCTCTCGCACTGGTCCTTCTTCAATCAGTAGAGACGTGTTGCCTCCAGCGGCACTGAAGTTGTTTACAGCAGCGATCCGTTTCTTCCCAGGCACACGAGGCCACTCCGTCTTCTCATATGGGATTCGGACTTGTCGCTTGTCCAAGTCCTTCGGGAATGTAGGATTAAGGCTATTCTTAATGCCGACATGTGGAGGGATTGCGTTCTTCTGAAGCATGAGGAGAACCTTTAGCAGTGCCGTTACACCAGCAGCAGCCTCACTATGGCCAACGTTCGACTTTACGGCTCCAATGTAGAGCGGATTCTTAGCGGTGCGGCGCTTTGTGGTGGGTGCATAAACGTTCGTTACCGACTTGATCTCCTCCGCATCACCAGCCTGAGTACCAGTGCCGTGCATCTCGACAAAACCGACATCAAGAGGATCGATACCTGCTCGGTTGGAGAGCATTTTGCCTAAGTATGCCTGGTGGCCAGCGTGAGGATGAGTGATGGAGATGGCCTCTGCGGAATGGTTGGTTCCTGCAGCAAGAATCACGCCGAGGATATTGTCGTTGTCGGCCTCGGCATCCTCGAGACGCTTCATTACGATTGATCCAACGGCATCGGCACGGCAGTAACCGTCTGCTTCACTATCCCACGTCTTGCAAGCGTTGGGCGTCTTGGTGAGAAAGTGGCCGTGGCTAAGCCCTGCAAAGGCATCCGAATTCGTCAACACGTTCATTCCGCCCGCTACTGCGGTGTCTACATCTCCATTCCAAAGAGAAGCGCAGGCAGTCTAGGTGTAATAGTTAGCACTCATACTCCCGTATGAAATGAAGCAGCCAGCACTTACCTGGATGGTGGCCAAACTCGAGGAACATGCAGTGTCGATGCTATAGCTCGGTCCCGAGAACTTGAAGAAGTAGTTGATGCGACCCGGACCAAAGGCACGGCATCCTCCGGGGATGAAATACGTGCTGATCTCTTGGGCTGTGTTGACCTCGCGGTAATCATCGCTGGCTTGGCCGTAAAATGTCCCGATTCGGTGCAGGTTAGTAGCGGCGGTCCGGTTAGCAACGTAGCCCGCTCTCTCAAGGGCCTCGTATGCGGTGACAATGGCAAGTCGCTGCATAGGGTCGGTCTGCTGTGCTTCACGGGGGGACATATTGAAGAATGGAGCATCGAATAGTCCTGGCTCGTCGATGAAGCAACCATACGATGTATGGCTAGTATTCATCCTCTTTCCGGTGGGGTCGTAATGGGATTCGACATCGAATCGATCTGCGGGAATCTTCCTATGCACATCCAAGCCGCTTTCCAACAGCTCCCAGAATTTCTCGGTGTCGGTCGCTCCTCCAGGCATCCTACACGACATGCCGACGATGGCGATCTTGGATTGCATGGGTCCTCTTGGCCCGCCTTCATCTGCAGGCGGCTTGGTGTGAACCCACGAGATGATCTCCTCTACCGACGAGTCCAAATCGGGCACGTTTTTCAGGGCAGCTGAGAGGTCATGGACGGGAAGAGAGATGCGGAAAACCATCACCTGGCATTGGGAGGCGCCAATATCGTTAGCGAGTTGGGTAACGCCCCGGATTACATTGTCCCATTGGATTGCCTCGGTGAGGATCTCCCCGATGATGTGCTCGAATAGGTCTGTCGCGTTGATGGCTGGGAAATGTGTGCCGGTGCAGGTCGAGTAGACGGGAAGGCGTGGCACGAATTTGGAGTTCAGCAACTCCATGGAGCGGGATCGAACGACCTGCTTCACATTCTCGCTCGTATAGATGTGCTTCGCATGGCACAATCCGCCATATACGGGCAATGCGACGAACTTGTGGTTGTGGAAGAAATGAGCAGTGCGGAACATGGCCTTCAGTCTTGCGGGTGGACCGCTCACGGTCACGGAAGTGGCACTCAATGCGCTGATGAACACCCTACTGGCTTCCGGTGTTTTCTATGTCTCTCGTCAGATGGATGCGAAAGGATAGACGAGCAGCTTAAGGGAATCTTACCTCCTTTGCATGGATTGAGTCGAGTTCCTTCTGCACTTCATTGGGAGACACACCTGGCAAGACATAGGCCCAGGTGTCTGGTGTGCCCGTCTCCATCAAATCGCGAGGCTGCAAATTCTGCGATACCTCATCGACCAAGACACCAAGTCGAAAGGCTTGTCGTATAACCTGAGCACCAGTGATGGGGAGATCGGCTACGGTGGGA